>CAWYPN010000228.1:0-7500 GCA_963966035.1 Acleris laterana
ACACACTGTTACAGGAAATCATCCAGTCAGTGTTAGTGACCGGTCTCGCGATCGTTTTCCTTTGGTTTTACCAAAAATATCATTTTCTATGTTGCCGTTCCCTCTTCACATTTTGTGGCCGGAATGTGTTACAATTCTTTGTAAACATAAAGTAGACCGAGTAGTCTCCAGGCGATTATTTCGTAACTATTGGAGATATCAAAAAACTTTAAACTGATATCGAAAGTACGTTACCTAATGAGTAAAATGACAATAACTTTTTAAAAATCAAAGCATAAGTATCACAAATGTTGACATTAAACATTCCCATACATTTAGTATGATATTAGTAGAAAGGTTTTAGTTTCACTCACAATCGGTCCCATTGTATTATCACAGAAAAGCTATTCATCAAAAAATACAACATGAATTAGACATTACTACCTCAAAATAAATAGCAAGACAAAGAATAAATAATATGACCATGCTCAACCTTCAAAAGTACGCGAATATGGAGTATTAAGGGTAAATTGATTTGGTTATATGAGTGACGGAGTGAAAAGGTTCCGACTGCATAGTCGGAAACTTTAATGAGATGTAATATTTTAACGTTAACATTAAAGCACAACCACAGATACAGGGCATTTGCTTATCTCTTCTTAACATATCGTTCATTGAATACAAAACGGACACAATCCGAAATGAGTCAGTGTGGCATTTTAAAATTAGAAGCTCTTGGAATACGATTTTTAATGGAAGAACAAATTATTTTGCAATGTGTCCGTCTTGTATTCAATGAGCGATATTATATTGAAGTTATGATACTTATGATATGAATGTGGATAAAATATATTTTTGCGCGTCAACAGATGTTGTCGGACTTGAACCGCGTGGACTTCCGCGTGGTGCGCGAGCAGGCCGCCTGGGCGTGCTCCTGCGGCAGCGCCGCCACCGCGCACCGCCTCGAGGCTGACTTCAAGGTACGCCCCACGTGACGCCGGCAACACCAGCCCAAAACAAGCATAGAAACCGGACTATACAATGAACAAAACACGATTGACCTTTTGCATTCATAATCAGCTAGAGAGAAATGCCCTATTATTCTTTCGTCATTTGATAGGTCGTTACAAGGTTTGAATAGTTCTGTCAACACGGGTGTGTAATGATTTCCATGAAAACAAATGTACTAATTTTCATTTTGCACAACATGATTTGCATAATATTTTTTTCTTTTTTTATGGCATGGACCAGGCCAACGAGCACTCAGGCCACGAGATGGTAAGTGGATTCTGAAGCCCATAGACATTGCAATCTTACGATGACAGTCTCAAGACTGCAAATGTGTTGCCCACCATGAGAACTCACATGGAACGCATCTATGCGAGTCATTTCTTAGGTTGTCATACCCCATAATATTGCATAATAATTAAATGTTAAATATTATGCCTAGCAACGAAGTGCAAAATTTCTTGAAACATATTGGCCATAATCTGTAGTTGCATAAACAAATAATATAAACATGGAGAGTATAATGCCCTAAAACTACAAGTGCACGACAAAGTGGACGGATCTCCTACATCGTGTAGTTAAGGCACTTTAATCTATCCCAGGGGTCGGCAACCTGCGGCTCGCGAGCTACTACGGCTCTTAGAACCTCAAGCTGTGGCTCTTTAGCTCCATACGCAAATATTATTTATTTTACAAAGTACTATTTACTGTTGGTAAGAAAAAAAATTGGCTCTTTAAAAACTTCGTTTTTTTTTTATTGTAATTTTTAACTCTTCCTACTTAGAAAACTGCCGACACCTGACCTAACCTATCCTATAAAATTTACCTAAATTGGGATATCGTTTTACATTTTTATTTAAACTATTTCTAATCACTACATAGTATAAAACAAAGTCGCTTCCCGTTGTCTGTCCCTATGTATGCTTAGATCTTTAAAACTACGCGACGGATTTTGATGCGGTTTTTTTTAAAAGATAGAGTGATTCAAGAGGAAGGTTTATATGTATAATATTTTTTTATTTTATGTACTGGTGTTACAGAAAACTCATATAAACCGAAGCAAAGCGAGGGCGGGTCGCTAGTTAGATATAAAATATTTATTCAGATGCTATATTTATATCACCTGAACATTATGGCTAAGGTTTTTTTTTAATAATTATACTTCATGTCTGTTAGAGCCAGGAAGCGGAATTCACATAACGAAAATTTTAATGTCGTAGGGATAGAACATTTTGTTTTTTCGACTTTTTCAGGTATCGTTATCTCTTTGTCATTTCAGTTTTTAATATTTTATTTCATAACTAAATGGCATTTTTCATTCGTTTTTAGTTATTGAAGAATACACGGAAAGAACATGACTTCTACTAACCTTAATAATTTATTGAGAAATCGCGATTTTAAAATTAAGATCCATGTGCTTCGTAGGTAATTTTCGTGTAAAGGTTTATTGACCGGGAAAAAAAAACCGTTAGGATTTATTTATGTAAATGTATGGTCAGTAGTACTTCAATATCGTTTAAAAAAATAACCAAAGTCCGATTTTTAATTGTTTTCAGTAAATTGACAAACACTTGCCAAACCGTAAAAAATTATACCATATAACATCTAATAGATATACATCGGTATCAACGTTCAAATTTCATGGCACTCGGTAAGGGTAGTAAAATAAATAAATACATTTGAATATTTGAATAATAACGTTTGATTATTTTTTTGTTTTTACACTCAAACACTGCGGTAAACTGTAAATTTACTAAAAGAGGTTGATATTCTAAATACGTCATAAAACCTCAATACTCATTTCGCATTCGAAAAATAAAACTATGTTAAATTTCCCAACGAATGTCAATTTAACTGTCATGCAAAATAATCTGTAAAGTCAAATAATAGTTTATCGAAACATTCATAATTCTTAAGTTTCATAACTGAAAATTAGCTTTAATGACAAATGCCCAATCAAACTCCGTGTTAGACTGAGATAATGGACTCAACACAATATCCTGATTTTATATTTATTTACATTTTTAGTTCTTTTTTACTTATACAAAATAAAGGTTTAAAATACTAAGTGTATTTGTTTGTATTTGTTTTTCTGCCGAGCATACATTGCCATGAAATTTGAACGTTGATTCCGATGTCTACTAATAGATGATGTACTCCATCCAGGAAGTGAACAATTTGATAAAAGAACAAACTGAAATGGTACAGTGGCCCAAAAAGCATATTAGCAGACGAGGAAAGTTAAGTACTTCAACGTAAAAACGTATTCTTATCCACTGCTTCACTTTTTCAATATAATGCAGACATTCAATAAGTCGCATCACTATTTATTTTTCAATATTAACTGACAACACCGAAGATGTAACTTTACAGAATACAATTAAAACTCCAACACACATGTTCTTACCATGCACCCTTCAATTGTTTTCAACTATACGTGAAGCTCGAAGTGCAAATGTTGCAAAAAAAAATCTATAGTCCGGATTCTATGCTAGTATTGATTCTATAACCAAGCTCCTTTTACGTCAACCTAACAATGATTGATGATCAGGTGACAAGTAATACAAAAACTACTTGCCTGTCTATCGCTTTTACACTCTCTTTGACATAAAATATGTAACATCAAAAAACCTACGATTAAGATAGCTAGCTGACACTTACGTTTGACGATAACTAGTCATATATTTATTTTTGTTTACAAAATAACTATATTTTTTATTATTAAATTAATATACGTATCAATCAGTCCATCAAGTTATATGTATATTTTAAATTATCTGTGACAAATAATAATAATCTGTCTAGAGAGATTTGCCAAGAGGTTCGACGCGATGGCACAAACATTTATTGTCGAAACTCATGAAAGTTTCCGTATCGACTCTAAAAAGAAGGGTTATGCAGAAAATGCTGTCTTAATTGTCTACCATCACTGAAAACAGATACATTATAAGTAGGCGAGATTACTATTATTTAATACATTACTTTAAATGACAATAACACTAGGTTATTATTTCGAAGAAAAATTAAAAAGTGAGCAGTTTTATTTGTAGGTGTATCCCAAGTGTTACGTATCGCGGTCTGTTTGACGGCTCTCATTTCTTATCCATATTATGGCTCCTAAATTTAAAAACAGGTTTTCCAATTTCGACACATTGAGTAAATTTTTGAATCTCACCGTTGATCTTGTAATCACTAGTGAAAAAAATCTCGGCAATTACATTCCTCTATTACCAACCGACCAACCACTCTGTCCACCTAGGTGGACGGTTAGTAAGTTTTTTTCTTAACCAACAACCCGCCTAGTTTAATATACATAACTAGCCCTAACCGACAAACTTCTTTTAAATTAATTAAAAGAAGTTTGTCGGTTAGGGCTAGTTATGTATATTATTACTAACCAACAAACTAGGTTAATGGTTTGTCAGTTGATACGCGTCTATTATCAACCGACTAACCATCTGGTTCTACCGGCAAACCATACTGTCTTTAGGTAAAAATAAAGAAGTTTCTGTTGATATATACAATTTATTTATATATGTACAGTCAACCAATTTGATTTCTAGGCCACTTTGGACTATGTTAAAGTGACGTTGTCAACCAAAACGTAAGAGGCTCCCTGTGATTTGGTTTACAACGTCACGTTGACAAAGTCCATAGTGGCCTAGGAATCAAATTGGTTGACTGTACATTTCATTTATACAATACTTTTTTTACCTAACTTTGTGTAAAAAATGCCCTACAGTAATTTCCCCATTCAAAAGTTGCATCTGACTTCTTAATATATATGCGTCTTTTTTAATGTCAGAAATTTGTCGCGTTGTAGGGGCTCTACCTTCATGAATTTGCATACTGCAGACGGTGTAATATGCCATATCTCGTTGCAAGAAATTGAGTAGCTGGAGAATGTTAACCTTTTTCTTTCCTAGGTTACTGTTGAGCTTAAAGTTCCAACCTTCTAGAAAATTTGTCGTACGATGCCGTTCTCCGAAAACTGACCATATCTTTATAAATTCTTCGCTACGGAGCCAGTAATTTTCGAAGTAACTGAAGAAGTTTACTAAGCGGTTGTCATTCTCCATTCCGATTGATTCTGCTTTTATATAGTCCCAACCTTCTAATACTTTATTATCGGGCAATAAAGGGAGCACAGCAGACAGAGCGATAATAGTTCTAGTGAGTTTTTTTGATGTAAGCTTTAATTCTTTCCCTTTCTTCCATATGGATTTATTGAAGTGGTAGTAGCACCCATGCAGATCAATTCCTGGAAAAATATTTAGCACAGCTTGCATAGCAGCTTCCTCAAAATCAGTTTTATATTTTGAAGGGTTCCAATTTGGTGCTGTTGTTTTAATCAATTGAAAAAATATCTCATAGGTACGTTTTGTTTTGTCGGATAGTAAGGCATAAGCAAGTGGAATTATATTTGTACTATTGTCTGTGCTCCCTAAATCTCCGTGTAATACGTACAATTGTGCAAATGGTTGCGGACAACTTTTAAAGGTGCCGTCACTAAAATAAGAGGTTATTTTACCCATAATAACTTTTGCTTCTTCTGAACAAAAAGTTTATATGCGAACTCCTTCGTCATGGTCCTGGTAGTCAGCCAATAATAGAGACTTGAATTTCTTAGGCACTTAAACATCCATTACAGTTTTACATACTATTTTTGACACTCCCGCTTCTTTATTCTTATTATAATACATCCTTGACTTTATATTACGAAATGGAGGGACATTGCATAATAGGTTTATACCTCTATCCTGAAGAGAACCGACTGCATTTTGATAAATTTGAGGTATAGGGACATCATCAGATTGTTTACATCGTTTTACACACAAATCTAGTTGTAAGTCCAGTTCATTCTTGTTGAAATCTTGAATACAAGTATGTGCATTTCTCCGTGTGATGGTTTCACCCTGTAAATAACTATGTTTGTTTCAGAGTGTCAAAGGGAGAGAAATGTATCGATAACAAAAGATGTTAAAGTTATAACTTACCATAGTTGTAATATTTCCCATACATTTAATTTTTTTTCGCTGGGCACAAATCCAAAACGTACTTTGGTTTTTATAATCCTTTTGTTTGAAGTATTGGTAGCCATCACAAAGTAATACTCTGCCACCGTTTCTAGATATATATTGTAATTCATTCATTTTTCGTATTATATTTATTGCACACAATATAAAAAGCAAACAATGTTATTTTGACAATGAACCAAAACAAAAGCATGCAGCAAAAAGAATTCTGTATTTTCAAAATAAAGAACGTATATTATTAGCCAAATCAAATATGTTGCACAAAAAGGTAGGTAATCATAATAGTCGCAAAGGAAAGAGGTACGTAATTATTTATTGATAATAGTCAAGTACTTCATTAAGTCCCAGATAAGAATCACAATCAATCTGGTTCTTGAGAAATATGAGAGATGATGTGTGCATATAACTCACTGATTTATGTATGTACTTATAACCATTATGCTTGACCATTTCGTTGTATAAACGACAAACTCACGAATTAAATATTTAGCTGTCAAATTCGGTTAGTGTGGGTGGGTAGCTAGACCATTATCTGACCAACTGAGTTGTCGATTTTGAAAAAACTTATTAACCACCCCCCAACTAGGTTGGCAGTTGGGAAAAAAATGTTCTAACCGACTAACTAGGTTGGCAGTTAAGAAAAAAATGTTCTAACCGACCAACTAGGTTGGCAGTTAAGAAAAAAATGTTCTAACCGACCAACTAGGTTGTTGGTTAAGAAAAAAACTTACTAACCGTCCACCTAGGTGGACAGAGTGGTTGGTCGGTTGGTAATAGAGGATTACATTAACATAATTGTTACAAAAGTCTTATTTCTGAATATCATAGCCTATCATCATATCCTGCAGCTTATCTGCCGTTTCTGTTATAACCAAGCATCTAGCTGAGTCCCGTCCTCATACTTGGTACAAATGACCGAAAATTCTTTATTTATTTATTCAGGTTACAAACAGTCACATCACAATTATAGAAAGGATGGGTATGAGCACAATAAGACCTAAAGAACCATAAAAGGACATACAAACAATTTTATAGCCACAATCGATACAAAATAAAATATAGGAATTTAGTTGATATAAATCTCAAGATAATTTAGAATTTAACAATATATATAACAAAGTCTATGCACAAGTCCGAGGCAATAGTGCAAAGAACATAGATCTACCAGGGTTCAAGTAAAAAGTGGAAAATCAGAAAATATAGGTAGGTACGAGTCTAAAATACTCTTTTCATGTGTACTCTACCACAACTTTACCCGGCCCAGTCCGTTCTCACCAATGCCACAGAAGTTACGATAATATATAAAACTTACGAGCTAAGATTACTCATATGCTGATTACAACGCAATAAAATACTATTCATTGTAATTAATAATTTTCGCTGCTTAATGCTTGAATGAATTTACACCTTCATGAAAAATATCGATGACGCTCAGTTTATCATTATAAAACTGCGTAGCACGAGAAATAAACCGGTG
>CAWYPN010000228.1:10000-22812 GCA_963966035.1 Acleris laterana
TAGATGACTCTCGAGCAAGTGAAGGATACTAACGACTGAATCACGACCGCAGGGAGTGATTCAGGATGATTGAATCACGAGCGTAGCGAGTGATTCAAGTGTTAGAATCCTGAGCGACGCGAGTGATCCATGGCCCTCGATATAAATCCGTTTTATTCAAGAGTTGCATACTAAACTTTATACCATGACTACGAGAAAAAGAAAAATTTAAGCGAAAATATATATTTAATGACGAAAAATGGAAGGTAAAATTAATTTAAATGCACATTAAAATTGGAACAAATGTTTTATTTATTAAGAAACACTAAATTTTATGTTCGTACAACTTTCAGTATTCAAAATGGCGCCAATTTATTTTTCCTTGTATTTTTCACAGAGAGAAAGGCAAAAGACATCGATCCATACAGCCTATGGCGCCAATTTACCTACTAATGACAGCAAATAACACAAAACTTTTTTAATGCTAAACTCTTTGTGGTTAATGACGACCAATCAAATCTCGAGGAGGAGTTTGTATCGCGTATTTTATGTTCTAAATTCAAACACCAAAATAGTGAGTAAAAGTGCTTTTTATTCACTGTTTTGAGTGAATAAAATAAGCCTTTAAGGGGAATGGTATAAAATTAATTACGTGCAAGAAAAAACGTTATCAATTTGGAGGCTTCACTCACTCTTGACACACTTGCTCGTTTACTCACTCTGTCACTCACTTACTCTACTCGCTTATTTCACGTTCACTCATCTAAATCAACTATTAAGGCTGGCGTTACACTTGGTAAGTTTAATTACGTAAGCTATTTGTTAGAATAAGATAGATATTTTTATTCTTATTCTAACAGATAGCTGTGTCCCTACTTACGTAAGTAAAACTTATGTGTGTAAGGCCGGGAGTGTTTACATACATACATACATACATACATAAGGTTAATCGCGTAATGTAACTTTTTACTTGAACAAAATTGACGAAAATATACCAATATTACATAATTACTCCCTGACTCGCTCACTCACTCAGTTTCTTATTTACTGACGTGTACGTTCGCTTCTCACATTCACATAAATACTGCCTTTTCTATTGGGTATTAGGAATGGATCACTCACTTGCACATCCTATTGAATCCCGCTAACTTACAACTGAAATGAAATCGTAACCGCCAGGAGGAGGAGGAGGAGGTGGCCGAGGAGGTGGTGCGCGAGGAGGAGGAGGAGGACTGGGACTGGGGCGACGAGGACGAGGACGAGGAAGAGCCTGCGCCCTGCAAGAAGCACAAGGCCGAGTAAAGCCCCACTGTGGCGGGGGCCACAGAATATAATACAAGTACAGGCGCTCTTACTAACAAGACAGTGTTTAGATAGGTCGTACGTGCCTACTCTATATCGTTTAATTCGCCTGCAGCCCCACCCATGCAAAGGGCCCCTTGATTCCCTGATTATGACCCTTGTTCGTGTAGTTTCGTGCCTAAAGTGCGGAGTGCGCCAAGTCCGCCCCAACTACGGCGGACCTGATCAGCTACTATGTGCTACTGGATGCGTTTTTATCAGGAATTTACGCGGCTGAGGAATGCCAGATATTCGTAGATGTCGTATTTAGACATAAAATTAGGCGCGTTTGCCTACTTGTATATAAAATTGTTAATATTTTTTATTTTTGTTTCTGTAATTTGCCGTTTCGAAATTCGGAATCATGAAATCGGTCATGTAACAAAATGTTAGTTATTTGAGTCTTAATCTGCGAAAAGGTTAAAGTATACATTTGTATGTATTCAAATTTACCTAGTATATATCGTTTAGTGTTTTTAACCCACAAACACTCGCCCCACTACTTAATGTTATCTACGTGCAATTGCAAAATTAACTAGCGGAGGGCGCATTCGTGGTTTAAAAACACTATAGAGGGATCAAGAAACTTGTCTAAATCATAAAGGGCTTTGTATGTTTTGTGGCTTTGTCTGCTTCTGGCTTCCCAAATTCGGTTTGCCGAAGATATTTTTATAGCATAGTATGTTCAATGCAATTCCGGTGGGGGATTTGTATTGCTTCTTTCTAGCTGTCTGATACATTAACTTTCTTTATAAACTAGCAATGTGATTAAACTTTCATTTGTTAGAAACTCCGCATTAAGAACGCAGAAGACCAAACCATAAGGTCCCTTTTGATTTAGGAGGCCAGAATAAATGTTATTAATAAGTAAATTGTAAAGATCAAACATGCCCTCATGAGTCGTCCACTTATTAGATATACTAGAGCGTGCACTACTTGTACCTTGATGTTGTCTATTTATACACGACTATATACTGTGTGTTTGCTAGTTGTGACTGAACGATACTTTGCTTTGAGTGGTAGTACAGGAGCGTTATTATTTTTCTTCAATATTGCCTTATTTTACCACAAAGTTAGGCGAAAGTCAAAAAACTATAGTGTTATTGAGATAGGACAACATAAATACACGAGAGACTGTTATCGGAGTGTGGAAATGCTTAGGAATTGTGCGAGGGTACATTATTGCTAAGAGATTTAGTTATTTAAACTCTGTGGCGATTTTTCTGATTTGTTTTGTAAGAAGCAAGTTTATGGTTATACTTGCTGTATGTATAATGAACAGAGGCCGGATTTTTCGTGGCAAAAGAAAAGACTGTCGCAATCTAGCTAGTGATAGAAATATTTTTTATTTATTTTACAATCATTCGCGACAGTTGTTTTATATGTGTTATTCCATCTAAATCTTAACTTTTACTTTTTTATATCAAGTAATAAAATAACCCGTCGGGTAACTAAGAGGTAAAACTTTGAATGAAGTGACGGTACTGTGTGTGCTGACGTGGATTTTGCATCTGTTTCTATATAATTTTATACAAAACTCACGTAAAATGTTTTATTTAATATTTTTTTATTTCTTGGACGTTTTATTACACAAGGATAATTAAAAAATATATTTCTAACACTAGCTAGCGAAAAACTGGGCTCTGATAATGAATAAATACGTTTGAAGAAGTGTCAATAGATATAACGTTAAGTATGTGAAATCGTTGTTTATGAAACTAAATACGTATTATGTATATGGATATGCACTAAGGTTGTGTATGTAGTTTATAAAGCACATGCTTGGAATTAGTTGATAGCGATTACTTAACTGAGGCGGGTTGCTAAGCAGCTGCAAGTCCAAATAAGAATTCCGTAATCTATTGAACTGCAGATGTACTTGGTCCATTTGATCCTAGTCTACTTTAGGGTCTCACATACGTATAGACGCTGAATCGCTTTTGGATGTAGTCCTTCTGTCTCTTTCTGAACTTTACAAACATCGAGCCTGTTATCAGTTATCATTCTCGCTCTTGTGCTTTTGTTAGCTCCGGGAAAGGGATAAAACTATATAAATTTTGACAAGGAATCTTGTGGACAAGAATACGCCTTAACAATGCATAAATAAAGCATTGAATTAAACCAATGTTTGACCAAAATGTACAATCATTTTTGACAAAGTTTAGTAGCAGAACTTGACAGAGTTAATTAAACTCTAATCTAATGTACATAATGAACATTGAATTTTGTATATAAGCACCGTAGTATTTAGCGCGCACGAAGTAGTACTATTTATTTGAAATCACCAAAGAGTTCGTTTCGATAGCGTCCTTTGCTCATTATTGCAGTCCTAATTAAAATAAATTAGTGTAAGTTTCATAGTAATGTAAGTGGCCTCGGGCCGATAAATGACGCAGTTGTGTAGGACGAGATATAACTGTCTGCGAAATGGGTCGTGCCCTTACGGGCTGGCCGCATCTGTAGTTTCTAATATTCGCTTTCACGGGATCATTTGCAATTATTAAATTAATATATTTTAAATTAGTCGTTTATACAAACAACTCGTAAAACAGTGTGCATTCTCGCCACCGGTACGAACATATTTATATTTACAGTGTTGTATAAACGAATAAATGTAATTTTCATCTTTCTAGAACTAAGTACGACATACACACATGTTAAATGGTAGACGTTATTATGTATCGGTGTCGTAATTCAGTACCAAAGTATGTTGCAATTAATAAGTATAAAAATAGTGTTTCATCTCATTTATCTTACACTACGTTAAATCGTGCCATAGGTAGAAAGTCGAAAATGTTAGAATGTGGTCTGGCGGGGCCCATTCTTTTCTAATTTATAAATACACTTGAACCGTTTAATTCGATTTAAACAAAAATAATGTCTCCGATTTTTTTATCTATACATCTATATTCATCTGTATTATACATATTTGTCAAAATACACTTGCACACCACATATTTTGTAAGTCAAATACAAAATAGTGCGATCGCCTTCACAGATGCCTTATACGCAGTACCTTACGCTGTGGCGTTGCTCGGACATGGTTGTGTTTGTAACAAGCACCAGTTGTAAACCGTTTACAGAACACAATTTATATGGCGTGTCCAACTATTTCCGAAAGCACGATTAAATTCCATGATAGACTTGTACGTATTGGTTATAAGGTGCAAATAAAATTGCATCTATTTTTTCCATCTTACTCACACACGTTTGACGGCTAACTGAATGACACGCCGGCGCGCGTCAACATGGCGTCACTAATAACCAATGATAGCACAGAATACAACCGCGCAACGAGTGGATCACGTTGATTGGTTCCCGCGCTTCGAAATTTTTTCATCTGCGCAGGTACAGTCACCACCCGCGAATGTTACGCCACTTGCCACTCTTCTTAATTTAGCCGTGTACTACACTCGGGTAATATGTCAAGTCGGCTGTCAACCCAAAATGCATTACACGGTTAAATTAAGAAGAGTGGCAAGTGGCGTAACATTCGCGTGTGGTGACTGTACATCGGTAAGCCATATCAGTTGTGTTTTACTGTACCTTGTTGATAGCATAACTGAACTGTCCATTCGTATGTCTTATTAGTGATACATATACGCGGAAGCTTATATTAACGATTATCGACAATAGCTATGTGTACCTACTCTGGGATCGAAATATCGAGACCCGGAGTGAGCTTGCCACTTCCTAGGAATAAGTAGATTGGAATTAATATATATATTCTTTATTTCGAATAAAGATATTCTTAAAAAACAATTGTGAAACCTTTGAGTATTATAGATTGCACTAAATTGTATTTTCATTTCATAGTTCTAAAGTTTAATATAATATTTTTACATGTATATATGTTCACGATATAGTGTCCGTAGCGGGGTATGAATGTCTTATATTAATCTTGAATGTTTGTAATGAACTTTAATGTTCTTGTACTAACGAGACCACTCTCGTGATGTAGGTTAATCTAAGATTATTTCTAAGGTATTTTAATCGGTGTCTTATACGTTTAGAAGGGCTGTAGCTAAACTTGTTGATATTTTTCCTACAACTTTCTCTAAAATATTTAATAGTTTTGTAAAACTGTTTTGTTGTTTAGCAGCGATCCATTCGAGAGGAACGTTTTGCAATGCAAAGTACTCGCTCTACCCCATTATGACGTCCCGCTCGGATATACAAACTTGGCATTCTAGAAACTTATCTAAAACGTGCCTCTGAAATAAGGCATCGATCAGCTACTTATTCTACCTTTGTGTCGTCATAGTTAGTATTAACGATAAAGTTTTCTATCGAAGTTAAAGCACTGGCATGGAATTGCAATAGATCGCGTGTGCAAATCAATATACCCATAGGGTATCACCAATTCATAATACCATAATGCTGCAACGGCTCTCGCATCTTAACACTGTCCATTTAGAAGTTACTGATAAATGTGTTAGATAAAATGTCATAATAAGATTGCACCGAGCAAACGCGACCTGTTGCGCCCTCATTACTAATGTTTTCTAATAAACCAAAGTATTTTCTTGGAATCCAAGAGTCGTAATTTGTTCCACACATGAAAGGTTATTACACTATGTCATATATCCTATAGACTGTGTATTAATTTGTACATCAAATAAACTTCTTTTCGATTTCAAGAAAGTACTTTTATTTATTAGAAAACAAAACAATAGTAGTACAGTCGCGTCATGACAAGGTTCGTCACTTTTCGACTTTATTTCAACACTTTTTAAGGTCCATACGGCGTATGCCCGGTGCAGCCTTACGAAAAATCAAGTGCGTGCATGTAATATCAGCTCCCATTGCCGACCGTTAGGCGTGTTTGAACCGGAGACCCTAGCTCGTGCGGGCTTCGTGGTCGATTTGTTTGCTGGTTTTAGCTACAGCACTAGGTCTGATACATGAGCGAGCTTAACTTTTGTACCATGTAGATAAATGTCTATGTTCTAATGTCAGATGTTTTATGAGCGACGATGCGGACTGCATTCCTTCCATATTATCGCAAATTAAATATGTACCAGTAGATACCTAATGCTGGCTATACACACTCGTCAAGATACCCCGTAACAGGCCAAAAGCGAATGTGTATATACTGCTCTCGTCTTGTTTCGATCGGTCTCGTTTTGTGTCAACACTTAGTGGTAGCGATCAGTTTCGAAAGAGTCTCGGCGAAAGTCTCTCGACAAGTGTGTACAGCCGGCATAAGAGCCAGAATGATTAGAGTCCAACTGGATGTTTACGCAATAAATCTGGGGTAAAGGTGTCTCCTGAAGAGCAAGTGAACAAGGGTGTAAGTCTGGTATACTCCGTTTATGCACCATGTTTCATTACCAAGGATCGGAAAAACGCCCGTCATTTTGAAAACATAACCCTGTTCCATATAGCGGAGACTTCCTTATGTTAATAAAAAATATTAATATGTATTTTATAGATTTATCCTACAATAATTTATATGGATTAAACTACGATTTTATTAATGAATAACACCGGAATGGGAAAAAACACTTTCACCAATCAAAAAGAATGAAGATTTATGAGATGAAAAAGATCTTTCACAGTCTACGGACGTCGTTGGCGTTGGTATACTGTTTGTGTTGTCTCATAACCATTCCGGTGTCATTCATTAATAAAATTATCGCTGACTAATTATAAATTATGGTATAATATATCTATAAAATACCTAATGACATTTTTTATTAACATCATAAGGAAGTCTCTGCTGTACGGAACAGGGTTATGTTTTCAAAATGACGGGCGTTTTTTCGATCCTTGTTCATTACGAGGTCAGTCGGCTTGTACCCTTTTTCACTAGGTCCCCAGAAATATAATCGCGTGTGAAACAAAATGGACTCTTGTGAGCTTGGCTCTAAAGCACAGAATATGTAACACTTGGTAGATTTCTGTTGTAGGTAATTAATCGGCAAATTGGCGCTCGAGACTAACTGTCAGACTGACGGGCCAAGAGAGGGACGGTTGTTAGAATGAGAAAGTTATCGGCCGGCGGAGTGTTAGTCTGGAACGCCCATAAGGGTCTCCCCACATCGACACAGAATCTGCTTATGCAGGTCAGCAAAACCTTTATGTCCATGCAATAAGAGCGGAGCCTCAATCGGAAATTATCTAATAATAAAAAGCCTGCACGCTTAACTATTTACAGGCACAGTCGAGAGACTAAATTTGGTACCCACCTTAGGTCCAAAGTCAATATGACATTCTACAACAATATGGTTGAGTTTCCTAAAAGTTACACATGACTGTCAATCTCTAATGACATTGAGGACTTCAACCGTATTTTTCTTGAAATGGGTCCTAAATTAACGCTCGTGACCGTACAAGTTGCATTCTGCAAACGTCAACGGCGGCAGACAACAAAGACTATGTATTATGTAGATTGACGTCAACTGGTGCGTGTTTGTCCGTACTAATCCATACATCTTAACCGGTTTCAACAGTCGTTCGTTTTTGCAGAATTAAACATGGCTCACCCACACTTATTGCGTTTCCTTGTAACTTACTTTAGAATGGTTGGAAAGTAACAGAATCAGTGTGCAGGCGCCAGATAATTTTATAATCTTACATAAT
Source organism: Acleris laterana (assembly GCA_963966035.1). NCBI lineage: Eukaryota > Metazoa > Arthropoda > Insecta > Lepidoptera > Tortricidae > Acleris > Acleris laterana. The sequence goes on from CAWYPN010000228.1 coordinate 17,906, forward strand.
AAATATTTTGTTTCCTTTTGTGCTGCCGAAAATTACTTACGTTTTCGGTAAACTATTAGAGTAAAGGTGCGCGTACACGGGCATTTTTTAAGCAATAGTTGCCCCTCAACAGTACGGACGTCTTACCCTATTAAACAAAATTAGAGTAAGACAGCTATTGTTGCCGGTTATAAATTCCCGTTAAAAGTTGGCAGTGTTAAGCTCTGGTTTCCTAGGATAGCGGTGCCGTCTTATAGCGGACGTAATATGAAGGCCGCTATAATAATTATTTGACCCTCTAGGAAACCGCGCCATTTTGTTTACATAGACAACGTTCTTTGTGACGTCATTCACCGCTGTATTACGGTTGCTATATGACGGCACCGCTATCCTAGGAAACTAGAGCTTTAGAGTTGCCCTTCGTTGTTTTTCAACCCTGGAGGTAATTACTGAATGCTTGAAAAATGCTGTCATTTTAAAACATCAATCAAGATGTTGCAGCTTAACATCAAACTTTTTGTGTCTATGCGATAAAACTGATAAACTTTAAAAAATAAATAGACTTCACATTTACCCTAGATTTAAAGTCTAGTCGTTGTAAAGGAGTGCAGTCCTCGCTTGCGACGCGCAAGTGTCGGTGACATTTATCTGTTGTATAATGATACGAGAAATATGTTTTGTATGCGGAGACGATGTACTATGTCTGAGAATAAAGCTAGTCATGTGTTTATACTCGAGTTTTATTTTGATACCTTCCCTTTTTTAATTACAGAGCAATGGTCCAACTGACCAAATTTGAGTTTATAAATATTAACCTCCAATGTCTTTGAAATTCGTATACCAAATTTCAAGTACATATTGGAATTTGATATTCATAACTCAATTAGTATCAAAAATACGAGAATACACCCGGAAATAGGAGCTTCTTCGAGCCTGTTAATTTGATATTCAAATGGACCACACAAGGGCCTACCCGTAATAAGTGAGAATTGGGCTCCTATTTTTGGGCGATTTGCCCTTCGGGCATTTTAAGATACCTAACGAACCTAACCTACCTACTTTTGCGGAATAAACGTGATTCCTAATGAATTTTTGACGAAAGCAAAAAGCAGTGGGGCAAATGTAGTCCACGAGTCAGTCACTCAATATCGCATGAGGACGCTGCATTAAAACATTAGATCGACCTAAACATGACCTTAAAACATTTGATTTACTATGACAATATGGATGGATATATTATGTATTTGACCTCATTAAATGCTTAGTTTTTCTTGAATAATAACGTAATAACCGCCTTCGTCTTGAAAATAAAACATTAAGCTCGATATATTTTTCTTGTCAACAGCGAAGCTTTTGCTGGATAAAGGGTTTTAAATAGGAAAAGGATAATAAAAACCAAGTTTGTTCTGCATAAATATTATTTTAACAATTTCATTAAGGGGTACTGCACCAATCAAAATAATATTTACAAAGACGCTTTTGTTGCTTGCACTATACATTATCATTAGACAATTTATCACTCGTGCGCATCTTGCACAGTACAAGTCGAAAATAATCAATTACATTATCAACCGTTAAAATAAATCTACCTTACTCCACAACTTGACGGTTTGCGTGAATCGAAAGAGCAACACACAAGTTAAAATTGGGCTATTTAATAGTATGTTAATAATAACAAATCAAAATTTCAAGAATCTCGAATAAGCTCGCAGTATTTCGCATCAAAAAAAACAATCATTAGCAGCTATAATTAATTAGCGAATTCTGTCGTCTTTACGGCCGATAGGTCACGTTATAAACTACACCGCAATAATGTTTGTATGGGGATGCGAGCTTACTGGCGATTCTTGACTAACTTCAATATAAAAATATAATTGTATATAATTAAAGCAGAATAATCAACGTATTCCGCTAAACATTGCGACGCCTACGTCCGCTGGCAGTAGAGCTCTTGAGTAACGAGGACAGTCTCAAGTCAAGGAGTAAGCCAACAATGCAACTATAATACAAAATGACACCAAATATGAAAAACACATTACATAACGTGATCCAATATTCTAAAAACAAAATATATTTTTTCAATGTATATTTTGTAATTAAATAGTCTTTAAAGCTAACTTATAACGGTTAGAGAAACATGTACATTAGGCAATAAAAACCTTAAAATACGAAACAAATAATAAATAAATGACCAATGTCGATGTTGTTTTAAAATGCCGATATAATTCTGATATGACTTAAGGTCCGGAGCGGGTGGGTTCCAACGATTTATAGTTATCGTACAAAAACTTCGAAACAACAAATTTCTTTGGTTCTACACAAGGGGTGGGCGCTAGATGACACTGTATCCGAGAGAAAAAACAAAACAATAACAAAACAACAATGCGCTTCTGCACGATGTTCGCTTGTTACCTTGCTCTTTAGCTGCGTTTCCATTAATTTAGGTATATAAAACATACGAATCAGATTATTATTAGTTCTTGTACCTAAGTTTCTGGTTATCGCTCAGCAAGTACTTATAACATCTAGCCGCCGGTACCATCTAGCTACAGCCCCTCAGTACTACTCACTAGCGTTACCTTAACAAAGTAAACGGACCGAAAGGTTTTTTTTTAGTTGGAACCCAACGCAAAAAGCTACAACTAACTATAATTATCACCGATCCTAATCGATTGGGGAAAGAGATTAAAAATCTACAAAGCCGCGTAAGAGGGTTACACCGACACAAATTATATTATTGCCTTCGATTACATTATATAAGATGTTTATATTAATTATATCGTACAATATACTAAAACAATAATGTATATTAACAACAACAGTTATTTGAGAAGCCACCACACTCGATATTCCGAACAAAGTTTACCTCCATTAATAACAGGATTTTCATTGTAGTATCGTTGGTTTTTGAGGCAGGTTTTATCAGACCACGTGTTGTGGATTTATCACCTTAATCACAGTATATAAGAGTCTAAGTCGTAATTATCAATTGTAGTAGCCTATGAGACCCTAACTAAAGGCGCAACCGCTATCAGACCTATAATATAACTTGTGTCATCTCATCCTTGTGACATTACATTATCGCACTGATGACAAGTGACACTGCTTTTGCTGTTGTGTAAATCCAATATACACAGTTTCGTAACGTAGAGTAATTCCTTTTACCTACTTATCGTCGGCTAAAGTGTCAAACCTCGTAACTCAATTTTTTTTCAAAATTACATTTTGATACCATTTTATTACTAATTTCTGAATGCTTCCAATGGCAAAACTGCTAAATCCTTTAAAAAAGCAGTTTCAGTTTAAAATGTGAAACAGAAATCCACGTAACTCCGGGCCGCCATGTTTGGTGGTGAAGTTTTTTGTGTCTCCTGTAAAATTTGGTCTGAAGGAGTTACGAGGTTTGACACTTTAGCCGACGTTATTCAAATAAACATGTACAACGGTCGCGGGAAGTTTTTAAAACAAGTTGTCCGCGACTTGTTTGTCGCTTGGATCTCTCTTTCTATCTAGTCAGTAACGATAGACGCACTGAGCGCAAGCGAGATAGTACAACTTGTGCTTGCCGTCAGGTCAGTGCGTAAGTAAAGTTAGAAGCATTCTTCAGACAAATCATACAGATTTTAATTTCGTTAGTTATTGGATTTACTCAGCATGCGAGTTGAAGGCAGGTGAAGTGAATCTCTGTGAGGTGACGAGGTGTTCGGGTCTCGGGCTTCAGACGGCGAGCGCGGCGGAGCGCTTGTCGCGGTTCTTTCCGCGCGCGACGGTGCGGGCCTTGTCCGCTGCGTTGTTAGCCAGGTGCTGGGGAAACAGGAGAAAGTTATTATTGAAATGACTTCAGCTGAAACATTAATAATATAAACTAAGATGAATCAAGTCTCTTATTGCTGCATAATTGGACTCCCTTGATTTATCTTAGTTTAACTTTACCGCCCTTCAACAACGTCCAATTTATTATTTTGGTTCAGGGGTAACGGTAACATAATTCTACTAATTTTTTTCATCCCCGTCATATTTAATCCAAAGAAAATTAGGAACATTTCACCAAAAAACACAGACAGATACAGACCTGGACCTGGCTTTTATTTCATACTCGTCCAGGAAGGTTCACTTACTGGTTTTTGCAGTAATGTATGTACAGTCGCGGAACGAAAAGGTTGACCAGTTTTCAAATAAATTCATTTATGCGTTGAAAGCACATGTAAGCTTTTTAAACTGTGTAACAGACGAGAGAAATAATATTGAACCAATAGTGGCTGTTGTTAATACGTGACCATAGCAACCCTTTTGTAACGACCGATAAAGACTAAGTTGAGTTTGAACCAATAGTGGCTGTTGTTTATACGTGACCATAGCGACGCATTGTAACAACCAATAAAAACTTGAGTTCAGTTTGAACCAATAGTGGCTGTTGTTTATACGCGTGACCACGGTAACCATGTATCTGTAGTGTCAGGGCCATGTAGTGAAATTTCATTCATTATGACGGAATGTGTCATACTTGGTCAATAAGCAGTTACTGATAAATTAGTTAGTTCTGTTTGAACCAATAGTGGCTGTTGTTTATACGTGACCATGGTAACCATGTATCTGTGGACTACTCGGGCGATAAGCAGATACTGATAACTCATACTGAGCAAGCAAAAACAGATCTTAAGGTGGTCAACCTTTTCATTCCGCGACTGTACTATAAAGGCCTAGAGCTTAGTATGGCAGTGGGTAAGGTCCCGGGTTTTGAGCAGTGGACCGTACCCGGTGCAGCTTGTTGAGCTTCTGCTTGGGCATGGGCGCGCTGGGCGCGTCGGGCAGGCCGAGCGCGGCGCGCAGCGCGGGCTGGTGCGGCGCCAGCGCCTGCAGCCCCGCCCCACGAGCACCACTCTACCGTCTCCTTACCCGGTGCAGCTTGTTGAGCTTCTGCTTGGGCA
>CAWYPN010000229.1:0-15793 GCA_963966035.1 Acleris laterana
TGTCGACAAAGTCACGAGTGCTCGCGGACTGTAACCGCAGACTTATAAAGCTCTCATGTTGTTGCAGTTTTGCAACTAATAGCCAGTTAAACGTAATACCTGATAGTTGTTAATATCTTCACGCCCTAGTAATATCTACGTCAAATTATATTTTTTGTAGATTTCTAATCCACTAATGTGATATAACTAAATGATATATTTAAGGATTAAATCGCAACTGAAAGTATTTTAGTCTGAAAATGTAATATAGTTCTAATTGTAAATAAATTATATTAGTATTAAAAACTATTTTGCATTTTACTGTTAGGTACCTACATCATTGAACTAACACCAGTACACATATCTCACTGAATTAAGTTTATTCTGTAACATTTATACATTGTTGTGGCAAAAGCCAAATGTTACTATTAGAGTTTTAAAACGACAAATTTAAAAAGAACTAACATTACCTACTTGTATAAAGAAAGTTTATAATTCTTTGTATATTTTATCCTGAAGCATTTTTATTCAATCGTAAAATTATTTGAAACCACTTATTAAGTAAAATAAGAAATGCAATACATGGCAATACTAACATTTGATCGATCAAATCTCCAATTTCCGCATCATCCAATGGAAGAAACCCAGGATTGAGAAAGACATCGTAAGGGGAACAGCCGTCGCCTTGATCCACGCCCAGAGACTATAAAAAAACGAAATCATTTTATGTCTGTCGTTCATATCTTTATTTCTACTCAAAAATCGTTGCATTGTCGGAAAATTTGCGGAAGACCCATATCAACGTTGATATTGACTTTGAACTATATTTCATTGCACGAGGCAAGATGAGGTGTTCGCTCATGGGTAGTTATCCTAAGTCATAAGGCGGTAACCTAATCCAATAGCTAAAGCAAATGCGACTCATACTAAACGTTTCGTGGGAGATGCCGGCTATTTACTTGAGCCGGGCAAGCCACAGCTATTATTGTCTTACGGCTCATCTATCCTGAGAATCCTGAGCGCAGTGAGGGATTTAAAGATACCAGATGCAAATAAATTTGGTGTTACACACAAAACTTTTCACCTCACCAACACGCACACGAGAACAAGAAGGTAAAAGAATACAACATGGTAAAATTTAAACCACTTGTATACGTATATTTATCCATCCAGCCCCCTCCCCTGTTCTTGGGCTCTTGGTATTATTTTCTTTTTATTAAAAAGTAACATACTTTGTCTCACCCTCGCAGCAAAATTTTGCTCACTGTCTTCAAACAGAAAACCCTGACTTTTGGAAGTGCTGAGGTGAAAAGGCATTTTCTATTGCGATTTAGTAGGCCTTGGAAACTTACTCGTAGGGGTCGTCGGAGACGTAGAACGGCTGCGGCGTGGGCAGCAGGCCTGCGTCGGCGACAAACACTCGGCGCGTGGGCCGGTCCTCTGCATCCGTCGGCGTATGCTCCAGCACGTGAACCAGGTTCTGTCCCTCCACCACCTGCATTTTTGAATTTTATGACTTCCATTTTTAAAGTTTAACTGCCATGTCTGTCCATCTGTCTAATTGTCATAGTCTGTTTTTCTTACATCTTTTCACTTTCACTTCCTGCTCCCTTGTTAGAAACTATACCCTAAAGACAGTGCCTCATATTGCATATTTATTAATTGCTAAAGTATTATTAGAAAAATCTAGTTATCCTTGCATTACAGTCTAAATTTGAAATAATCATTCTTACCCTCCCAATAACAGTATGCAAGTTATCCAGCCAAGGTGTTCCTGTAGTTGTAATTATGAATTGACATCCATTTGTGTCTTTACCTGGAATTTTTAATATTATTCGATTAACCATTTAGCAATTAGTTTCCGGCATAATAATACTGGAGCAATGAACATGATTATTAGATTATTACCTTTGTTAGCCATTGAAACAAATCCAGCCATACTATGTTGAGTATCTAAGTTTTCATCTTCAAAGGTTTCGCCATAGATACTTATTGATCCTGAACCATTGTCACCCACCACATCACCACCTACAATAATATTTTGTATGTTTACACAAAAGCATACACATGTCATCACATAAATTATAATCATTTAATAAGAACTTATTACCTACATATATATTAACTACTTATTAATTTACCTTGTACCATGAACCTTTTTATGATTCTATTAAAAGAAGTTCCCTTGTATGATTTTCCTTTAATACCTTTGGTAGCAAGAACTTTAAAGTTCTTAACAGCCTTTGGAGCCAGATCGCCAAACAATCCAACTACTATCCTTCCCAAGGGCTTGTTCTCATCCTGAATATCCATAAACACTTGGTCAGTCACTCGAAATTGGCGTGCCTGTAAAAGAATATAGCAGCTATCACTATAGAGGGAGAGAGTTCATATTGATCTTACACCAGTTTAAACCTACATCAATAGAGTTGAATAATGGTACTACAGAAATGATACACAACAATCTGCCACAGAAAAACATTTTGAAATCCAGTAGCACTTATTTAACACACATGCACGCACTTTGAAGATCAATCAATACTGGCAGTTTGTAAGGGAGTATAATTGGATTATAGCCTTACCTATGATGAAGCCTTATGTCAGTGCCGTTACTTTACTTAAATCATTGTGAAATATTCATAAAAAATGGCATCACCTATTTTGTCCCAATATTACCATCTAAAGGCACAATACATATTTCCACAGTGCCTGCACTCTCAAAAGCAGCCTTCTGTGCATCAGAACTAGCTATCATGTGTTTTGTGTGCAGTCTCAAGTGGGTCTTGAGTTTATCACTCCGGTTAAACTCTTTTCGGCACCCCAGTGCCTCTTGAAAAGGACATTTAAACAATGTCTTTGTCTGATGTGATTTCATGTGCCTTTGAAGAAGATCCTTTCTCTTAAACTTAAATTTACATATAGAACATGCAAAGTGTTTATCTCCATGTTTTAACATATGGGAGGACAGATATTTTTTCATATGAAAGCTGCTGTCACAAATATTACATCGATAAGGCTTACTCTTTCTATGAATTTGCAAATGCATTCGTAATCTTTTATCACTGGCAAACATTTTATTACAATGAATGCAAATTTTTCTATGGTTTTCTGTTAGCAGATGCAAGGAAAGATTTTCTGGCTTTTTGAATGTTGCATCACACTGTGAACATTTGAACTGGCCAGTACTTTGTGGAGCTTTTTCAGTATCATTGTGTGTTTGTTGATGCAGAGCTATATCTTCTAGTGATGGCAATGATAGGCCACAAATATGACACTGGTAGGCTGTTGTTTCATGGGTGCTTGAAATGTGTTGTAACAAGTTTTTGATACTTGAAAGTAATTCACTACAGCCACTCTGGATACATTTAAATTTTTTAAAGGACAGATGTTTCTTCAAGTGTGCTCTGAATTGACTGTAATTAGGCAATATTAGGTCACAATATGAACATGAATAGCTTAACAACTCTGCCTCTTGCGATTTTGGGGTGGTTTCAGTGAGACCATCAGGCCAGACCTTGTGGGAGACTATGTGTCGCTGCAAATGGGAATTTTGGACAAAACAGCGTCCACAGACAGGGCACTGGTATGGCCTGTCCCTGTGAGTTTTTTGATGCGCTAATAAAGATTTGGTTTTTTTAAATGGCTTTTTACACACACTGCATGACAATTCATTTACTTCTAAATGTTCTACAACCTCTGTGTTTACAATTTCGCCCTTTTGGGATATTTTTGATATATCAGATGATGAATTAGCATTCGTGCCTGAAGATGTGTTTACATTTACAGGTAGAGGTTCACTACGGCATCCCTGCCTTTTATGATCTAAAAAGACATCTAAAGAATTGAAAACGAATTTACAAACTCCACAAACAAAAATATCTTCATTAATTGAATCCAAAACCACCACATGCGCCATTCCTCTTGTGGTTTTAGTAAATAGTTAAATTGATGGTCAATTAGAAAAGATAGATTATAATAAAATAAAAATTCCGCAAACTGGATAAATCTCAATAAACACGCTAGATCACGCAAGATGCTTTACGCTCACAGATTATTATAGGCGAATTCTAAGGGTGTTGATGTCGTGTCGTGTTTTTGTCACGTTTTTGTGTTTACGCTTCTGCGTTTATTTTGGTTGAGGTTTTTGTAATTTCATTGACGTTACATAGGTTTAGTTTATAAGGCGCTTTTCACGCGCGAACGCGCGAACGCAATACGCGACGCGATCTCGCGAAGGTGTGAATTACTGAATGTGGAGATGTGGAGGGCGTAAAGGGCGTTCACGGTTTCGCGCCTTGTTAGGTATGTGCATCTGTGCTTTACATTCACGCCGCGCAACTCTCCTTGGAGTCCTTGGACTCCTAGGAACTCTTCTAGGCTCCACATTCGCAGCGCAGTGTTCGCTTCGCAGTATAGTTCGAGCCACAGATTGTCACTGTCAGATCGGATTTCGCGCGTTCGACGATGTCACTACTCACTAGGTCTACATTAAATGTAAAAAACAAATTAAGAAGACATGAAGTAAACTAAGATGGTGGATGACGAGTATTCATCGTAATAGAATAAATTAATGTTTTATAATATTTTGTTCAGTATTAGTGGTATTGTGCTAATATTTGATAAAAGTTGCTTGGGAATGTGGAGCCTTGTTGTTTCGCTTGCGGTATTCGCGGGCTCGCGCATGGTTCGCGCCACAGACTAATAAGAGATACTACGTGTTCGCGCGGTTGGTTGGTTTGGTGGTTGGTTGGTTGGTTGGTTGGTTATGGTGAACGTAGTAGTCCGCGAATTGCGCTTGAATTTAAAGAGCCCATAGGCAGGCCGGTGACACTCCGCACTATCGCGTATATACAAAATGTGCTGACCCCTTGCAAGGGGCGAATGATGACACAAGTACCTATTAGGTGAATCGATTGCGTCGAAGAAAGAGGTTATTGGCAAACACTATTAACGGTCCGTTTCGCATATAGAAAGTATCTAAATATAGTTTAATTATTGTGTTTTTAGCCACATGAAAGATGTGCATAGTTTTTCATGAATTAAATGTGTAAATCTTTTTTTTTAAACTGAATTACTATAGATAGATACGTATTTCGTTAGTTGACTGCTGAATTCATATATATAAATAGTAATAATCAGTGTTGCCCAATTTAGAGGTTTTCCCTAAAACTTAGAGGTTTTTCCAGGTCGTTGAGGTTTTTTCGAGGTTTCGATGTCACTAAATCTGTCATGGGGATTTTCTGAAGGATTCTCACAATTCTTACCAATCGTGAATTTCATTTAAAATCGGTTAATAACACTACGAGGGCTGCTACTTATGTAACCGGAATAGAAAAAATTAACAAACGTACATGGCTAAATATGGTTTTATTGTTTTTCGAAGTATTCTCCGTGATAATCGATGCACTTTTGCATACGTTGAAACCAATTTATAAAGCACTTTTTCCACTCTGACTGAGGTATCTCCAAAACGTGCTGTCTGAACGCGTCGACGGCATCTTCACGGGTCGAAAATCGTTGACCACGTAATTTATTCTTTACATTTGGAAATAAATAGAAATCATTGGGTGCCAAATCAGGGCTGTAAGGTGGATGACCCGTTAATTCTATATTTTGACCTTCCAAAAATCGAGTCGTTTCACGTGATGTATGACAGCTGGCGTTATCATGGTGCAGAATGATTCTCCGTCGCTGGTTGTTTTTCCGTATTTTTTCAAATACTTCCGGCAAACAAATGGTCGTGTACCACTCCGAATTAACCGTTTTACGATTCTCTAGGGGCACTGTAGCCACATGGCCATTAATACCAAAAAAGCAGGCCACCATTTGCTTCAAGGTGCTTTTTGCACGAGTTACTTTCGTAGGGTTCGGCTCATTTTGAAACACCCACACCGTTGATTGTTGTTTAGTTTCGGGATCATACGCATAGATCCAGGATTCGTCACCTGTGTAGATATTATAAACAGCTTTTGAGTCACCACGGTTATATTTTTTCAACATTTCCTTGCACCATTCGACGCGAGCCTCTTTTTGATCCTTAGTTAAGTTGTGCGGGATCCAACGCGAACAAATTTTTTTCACAGCTAAGTGTTCATGTAATATCTTATTAATGCTCGTCATACATATGCCTATAGTCGCCTCTATCTCGCGATACGTAACATGACGGTCATGCATTATAAGTTTTCGCACAGCTTCAATATTTTGTGGTACAACGACCGATTTCGGGCGACCATCCTTAACTTCGTCCCTGAGCATACTACGTCCACGATTGAACTCACTAAACCAGTGATACACAGTAGTTTTGGATGGAGCTTCATCACCAAAAGTCGAAGTTAGTTGATCTATGCACTGTTGTTGCGTTAAACCACGCCGAAAATCGTAATAAATCATAGCACGAATATTTTCACGAGTGAGTTCCATTCTTGCAGCGAGATTAAAATTTAAACCCGCCAAAAACAAAAGACTAGCGTACATAAGAAAAAAAATATATAGCGGCCAGTATTAAAAAAAGTTCAAATTTTACCATGGAGGTCAGATATAGCGTTTAAAAATGTTGGAATCCTGGATTCCGGTTACCTAAGTAGCAGCCCTCGTACTACACTGACATTTTGGACAAATTTTAAGGAAAGTTACGATTTTGTAGTTCAGTTCAATGTACCTAATAAGTTCTAACAAAAACTTGATATAAATTTAGTATTTTAGTAACTATAAATTTTATGTAACTTGTCTGTAATAATCCTTATATTTTAGATAAATATGATATACAAAAATCGTCAGAGGTTTTTTATCAATCCTACTCTAGAAACTTGGGGTTTTTTAAATACATCAAGGGGGGAAGGTGCAAAAAAATCTCGCAAGTCGCAACATTGAGCAGTATGTCTGGCATGTCTGCTGTTAGGCCCCCCACAGACCTACAAAATGTTTGCGCAATCGAATTTTTGTACAATCAGATTGAAAAAGGTTCTGTCCCTACACGTGCCAATTGATTGAGTCAATCATCAATCATTATGATCTATGGTAATATGATCTATGATGTATGGTTATGGCTATGGTGAATTAACTAGGTATTATCAGGCTAAACGTCACGTGACCTGGTCCCGGTTATGGTACAGTTTGCTTTTTATATTCCATAAAACTGGCAAATCCCGATATAACTGAATACATTCTATAATAAATTCTCGCTCTTTACTTTTCAACGTCGTATTTTCAGCCATTATTTATTTTGAATTGAATACAAGTTGACACGATCACAGATTATGGTATGGACAGGATAATTGAAAATGTACCACAGATTAAAAAAAATTGAGCAATCACTACTATAGACCACACAATCAGACGTGATGGCACAAACAAAATTCAACTGTGTCAAACTTTTCTACAATGATTGCGCAAACTTCAATCATAGCCATAGACGATCAAAAAGTTTGAGCAATCAGTGTGATTGCACAAATAAATTGATCATCTGTGGGGGGCCTTAGACATATCATATATCCCATAATCTGTGGTGCTGAATTGGTTTGGTTGGTGGAACAACCGCTTCAAATGTAAAATTTCAATAGACATATCCTATAATCTTCAATTTCAATCTATCACAGACACAATACGAATTACGATCAAATACGATATTGATATGAAAATAAAGGAACTAAACTATCACATCAACTGCTTAAACTGAAAAAATACATAAGTCAACGAAGTTTCTAATATTAATAAAGTTATTACTAGAATAGTGTAGGTAATACTTCAACCATACGCAATTATTTGTTTTCATACCTTCATTATTATAGTCCTTAGACATCTTATAATCTTTGTCGTTGTTCAAATAGAAGGTAATTGTGTGATTTGCTAAGTCTAAGGGCGTAAGTTTTTAACGAGTGTGTCCTACCGGTTACATACACGATGACATACGAAGCCAAAACGTGAACACTGACGGTGTGATTGGTTCACCAATTTAAGGTCACTCAGCGGGCTATGGAGGGCCTTTTCTCTGAGTCTCTCTGTAAGATCGAAACCGAAACGAGGTAACCGAGAACCAAAGAGACCATAATAGTCTGAAGGATAAGCAAGCTGAAGTGGCAGTGGGCCGGTCACACCGATAACCATTGGGTTTGAGGTGTTCTGGAGTGGTGACCTCGGCTTGGTACAAGTAGTGTGGAACGCCCTCCCACAATACAACACAACAAAAAACTCAAGACCAAGCTCAGTGGTGTGCCATGATGAAAATGGTGGTGTGATTTGATTGCTATAGAAATGTGTTTTGCTTTTAGGTCATAAAAATGACTGTCAATAATACCATTGCACATCAACGCCTTATTCTCAGCGGCGATAGAGAAAGGTAAACCTTAACACTTTTAACTGCCACCTGCTAAGCGAGTCCATTTTGTTTGAATATCAGAGCTTTGGAAAATGTATTATCATATTTAAAACCCTAATAATGAGAACCAATTTAGATCATTCAATTTTGTACAATAAACCACTGGGATTATTATCACATTTCCTTGAATCACAGCAAAATGTTGATATTGGGTGTTTTCAGCTGATAGAAAAGCATTTGCCAGTACAAGCTGTTTTTAGACAAAAAAATAGTGATAGGAGAATCATGCAGATGCTTGATTATGATTATTTATCTGTTTGAATTTATCTACAGCACCCGTTACACACCTGTTGCACCCGCCTGGTCTCAACACTTTACATTTACTGATAATGCCCAAGAACACGTGTCCTGTAGGGCCTCTCGCACCTAAAAAAAAGGACTAGTTTTATTGCAAAGTATGGTTAAGTCTGTCATAAATTAGGTATTTGGTACCTGATATTAAATTTTTGTTCTAAAACTAGGGATTCTTGAGATAAAATACATTTAAAAATTTTGAAAATGTTTATTTATCATTTTAGGTTCAAGGAACTACTACGACGAAGGTTAATTGAATGCGGATGGAAAGATCAAGTGAGGATGTTGTGTAGAGATGTGGTCAAAGACAATGAGGGCAGCAATGTGACATTTGATAGTTTGGTTAATAGAGTAACTCCACGAGCCAGAGCCTTGGTGCCAGATACTGTAAAAAAAGAGCTATTACAAAAAATAAAGACGCATCTTTTAACTCAGAAAGACCAGTAAGATACATACTGCATTTCAGTTCACCTATGTTGTAAGTTGTAATTAAATATGCACCATTATATTGTAAGTTAATAAAATTAAACACATTCTACAACCAACAGTATATTTTATTAATAAACATTTATACATTTAGATTAAACAAAAATATATATAAAATGTATTGCTTACACATAATACTGCTATTAGATCCATATATGTCATGAAAGTATTGCCACTCGGAAATGCTGTCATGGACTTGAGCTACACCTTTGCATAGACCGCAAATTGGATGACAACACTTAACACATTCACTGCCATGTTTAATAAAACCCTCTATACACATCAGGCATTCCAGTGGCAGTGAATGAATCATATAAAATAATATTTATAAATAATAAATTTCATTATCCATTCTTTGGGGAAGGCCTATGTCAGCATCAGCCATTTCAATGCCCAAGAGGGCAAGCCACAGCAGCAATTTTAGTAGAACAGACCTTCGGTTGTTACTGTCATAAGGCTTAACATACTTATGTCAATATGTGTTATAGGTACAGTCACAACACGTGATTGCCACTTGCCACTGTATGTATTTTGGCATTTGGCAAGATCACCTTGTATGATCCTCTACCTATTTCGATCCTACCAGGTGATCTTACTGGACATCGTGCATATATCCAGACAAGGAAAGTCACAGGGAAGTATTTCAATCTTTGTTCTAGATCTAGATCATCTCTTTGTTGTAGCTCAGTTTGTGGCTTAGTGATAAACTAAAGATAAGCTAGTGGCTGAACAATCCCGTTTGGCTCTGCAATTTTGACGCCATTCTTCATGATTGAAACGTGACCAGGGCAACCTTCTATAGGCTACACTCCACGATGGCCCATCATGGAGATACAAGAATATGTTGCTTGCTCTAATGTGTAAATGCGTCTCTTATGCTCACCTATGGGCCATCGTGTAGGCGACCATATTAGTAAATTATGTCATAATGTTGATATTGACAACAAGTTGTGCACTGTGGGAGAACTGTGCTCAATTATGCCAACCCGACGAAACGTAGCGCGGGACGATCATTTCCGACCGAAATGCATACAGCACAAATAATTTTTTGACAGGTGTCTTCTTACCGTGTCAGGAATATGTTAGTATTGTTACTATGGTCACATTTAAACAACAGTCACTATTGGTTCTCACTGAACTCATTATTTATTGGTCGTTACAAAAGGTTGGTATGGTCACGTTTAAACAACGAAAAACAGCGGCATTCGTTTAAGACTGCGCCGAGCGTACGCCGGATGTATAGTGGCGCCCTCATTACTTTTATTGTGTTTCCTAATAAACGAAAGTATTTTCTTGAAATTGGACAATATGTTTTAGTACTACAAATGAAAACACAACTTATAGGGTAAATCATATAGTTTAATAACGATTCACCTTCGAGTTATTAACTTAACGGAAAAAAGTGGCCACCTTTTCCCGTTAAGATGACTACTCAAAGGGTAATTGTTATTAAATTTTGTTATGTATCCCATAAATTGTGTATTTACTTGGACTACAAAAACGCATCGTCTGATTCTAAGGAAATTATTTAGTTAATTAGAAAACACAGTAATAGTAATGAGGGCGCCACTGGACGCTCGACGTTTTGCTCGGCGCTGTCTTAACACAACCAAGTTAAGACGATAAGTTAGTCGCTCAACAATCCCGTGTTGTGACTAATAATAAGAATGCTGATTGCATGACATGGTAACAGAAGCAAAATTACAATCAAAATATTCATGTGGGGTAACATTGGCAGTCAACAACCTTAATTCAAAAAAGTTCATCTATTAATAAATGAATATAAATAGTAAAATTACACATTTATCCTTGGATAAGGATACTTCTCTATCAATAGGACAAATGGGACAATTTTATTATATTATATATATCAGTACTTATACAACTAATATTTGAGCTGCGGTCATTGAGGACTCCGTGACATAGTTATTGTGATGATTGAGACACCTGTAATATGCTGCTTAGTCTCGATTTTACCAAACTGGAATAAGACTTACTCCGAGATTAGTCTATACAAATTAGGCGTTTAATCTAGGTATAAGACCTTATTCTCGTTTGCTCGAATCAGCCCTTAATAATTACGCAGGGTCACATGCTTTAATAAAATAAGACGCTAAAATATTTACGTTCTTTGTAAAATTCTAATGCAGAGAAAGTATACTTCACTGAGCGATAGTACATATGTCTTGTACAGATTTTATCAAAAAATATATTTGAGCAAGTAAATTATTATTATGCATTTCTTTGTTTGAGAAATTATATTTTTAATAATATGAATTTATATTAACTTAAATGCAATGATTAAAACAGTACAATAATTTAAAAAAGATATTTACTTGTCTTGGACTTAACTAAACCAAGGTTTAAATTAAAAGGAACTATGATGCCACAAGTGCGTATAGTTGCCGAGGGTGTGGCGAGAAGCCACTCTAAATGAAGTATTTGGCTGACAGGCAGCTAACTCATGTCGACACACTCTTTGTTTTGAGTTTAAAATAATGAGATTTTCCCAGGAACTCAAAAGACAATCTAGGGTAAACCACGCCATGATTGGCATCCAAGATACCAATTACTGGCACCTAGCGATTACAGAATTATCACTATTATATGCATTGGCATGAAATAAAGTGAATGGTGCCAAACTACTGCAAATCGGTACAGTGCAAACAATATGGCAGTTTCCTCTATCATGTTTTGTTAGTATTTATAAACAACGCTCTTATTATGCCTTATGATTCCGTTTATGAACATTTGTTTTTTTTTACGCTGGGTCAAAAACTTGAGCCTCCATTGTCTGGGCCTAGCATGTATAGTTCGATTGCGAGAAAGTTCATACAACAGTAACGAAGGTTCCAACCGCATACCTTAATGCATAAGGCATAAGCTAAAGGAGATAGTGTTTCGCAACCTGCATCTCAACGATAACGCCTATGAGTCTGCTCTTTGGATATTTTAAACTTGTTAATTTTTCCTTAAAACTTAAACCTGAAGACATGATTAGAAACAAAAACTTCATAAATAGTGTCGTGCACCAGGTGGTGAACACCGACTATCTCGTACATGCGTCAGGTGAATACAAATAAATGCACAAAGGCCCGGATTATTTAACCCTGCGATAAAAGTGTTCAGTAGTTAAAGTTAGCAGTGTTATTTTATTTTATTATGTGACAGAAGCACAAAAGAGTGCTAAAATTGCTCAGATATTTCTGTCTAGAGATAGATAAGTCAACCCTAAAAATTGTTAGCTAATACAACAGTTCTTTTAAAATGAGCACTTCTTCCTACATAAAATGAATCCTTAAAGCTCTTAAACACCTGATTATTATACATAAAAAATACTCAATTAAATATATGTACACACATATTATAATGGAATGTAATTTGGACTTGACTACCTTGGATCAGGTATATTTTCTTTTCAAACTTAATAAAATAGCTATAACATTATCAGTACTCTCTTACTTACATAATATAAACTTTAAAACTTAAAATTATAACATTACTTAACACTTTTTAACCTTTTTCCATTTACATCAAATAATTGATCAATCCATTTACACAATACTTATATACTGTAGGTAAATTTAAGAAAGCTACCTTAAATGAAATCAACGAATCTTATGGGGTATTGTTCTGCAAGTGCCGCTCTTATACAGAGATCGATATTTTCGAAACTACGGGCGTTTACTTTTAAAGTATGTAGTTTGTATAATATAAAGCAGACACTGCCACTTGCATTTTTTAAAATAATTAATGCCCGCAGCACTTCAAAAAGCAATAGGGCATTTTCATACAAGACAATAGACTTAAACTTGAAGTGATAGGCAATAAATGGGCACGAATACGGTAAATATTTTCAAGATAAACATTTTCTTTTTAAATAAAACAGCATCATATTGATGCTTAAGCTCAGCTATCAAAGTGCTAATACAACAAAAACTTGGTATAAACACGTATTTAGTAAATGCCGAGTCTTGGAAAACCGTTTTCTACCGAATGTACGTCTAAAGTCGGATTTATGCTTGTTAGACGTGGCGCGATGTGTCAGAACGGTATCGTTTCATAAATTTGGTATAGTAAGATTTCTATTATTGTGTCGATGTGTGTTGTGAAGGGTTGTGTAACATTTATGAAACCGATACCGTTCTGACGCGTCACTACACGACACATCAGACAGCTATAAATCTAGCCCAAGACGTATTAATAGTCTTTGAGTTATTCCCACTTGCTACCACGAATTCTTACTAGTACTTTTTTTCCTATTAATACTACTAATTTTATAAGTCTTAGCGCTGGTAGTAATACTGGGTATTTTTTTCTTACTATTTCTACCGGTCTTTTTATATGGTATGTACAGTCAACCAATTTGATTCCTAGGCCACTATGGACTTTGTCAACGTGACGTTGTAAACCAAATCATAGGGAGTCTCTTACGTTTTGGTTGACAACGTCACTTTAACATAGTCCAAAGTGGCCTAGAAATCAAATTGGTTGACTGTACGGTGGGCCAAGAAAGTGTCGACCAGTGTTGACAAAAGTTTATGTGAGATGTAATTATTTATTTATAGCATTTTGCATAAAATAATTCATTATCGCTAAGGTTGACACTTCATAATATTTTTACAAGGGAAAATCGAACTTGTTGTATCATGACGTGCAAATGGACATCAACCGTAGGGTGGTAGACCATATTTTTGGCCGACTGTACAGTCGTAAATACAGTTTATAATGAACAGACGACAATTTCTGGTACTTATCTATGGACATTATTTATCACTTCTAGAATTAATAGTACCCTATTAAAAGTATGTGATTAATGGTACTTACAAAAATACCCAGTATTCCGAGTGGTGAGAATTCATGGTGATAATAGTGGGAATAGCTCATTTTTTTGCGGTGAGACCATTAATGATTTAGAAAATGCAGTATTTTAACATAAAATATACCAAAAAGGTCAGGTGAGTTACAACAATATTGTAAATTATTGTGTGTAAGTGTAAATGATTATAAATGGTACAGAGTTGGTTAACCGTTTTAAATGCCAAAACCGAAAAGTGACCGAAAAGCTTGAGTCACAAAATAATGTATAATGGCAGTCCCTCTGCTTCGTTACAATACATATGAAATAATATACATCGTCATCACCATTACAAGTCAGTTCTTATCAAAAATCCACCATAGGTTTCATTGAGCACGGTCACATTTTTACAGACTTCAAAACAAAATCCTTACCTTATTCGCCGTCAGCGCAGCGTCATAAATAAATTGCTATTCACATTAGTACCTTGTCACTTTAACGCCTTTGACCAATTTGTGTGAGCAGTTTAATCTTGACATTAAAGCGACTGTACAGAAAAAGTCATAAATATAATTCCAAGATGTAAAAAATATCTATACGCCTTTATACCACTGACAATAGAGTCTGTATATGCACGTTTTATAATGCATGAGGGTAAAGATATTAGTGCCTTTGACTGCATTGTTGAGTAATAAATAGATGAGGAAGTCGATTTTTTATACGTACATATTCATTATTCGACTGATCATATTGGTGCTACATTGTAAGACGAAATATCACATTTAAATTTTAACTACTTCAATGCACCATAATAAATAATAACAAAATCTAATAATCATTCACTATCTTAGAGATTCATATTAACTATAAAATATCATGAGATTGAAAGTAGAAATAAGCTGCCTATTGAGATAATTTCCCTATAAATAAGCCAATAATATATATACTTATAATTAATGCTCATGTCGGTGTACACTCCACGTTGAACGTTACCGCAAGGAACCCTTACCCCTTGCATTTTTTTACTAAACATCAAAACATCTCTGTGATTATTGGCTATCACAACCCGCGCTCAGTTTGCGCTCAATTTTGATTCCATTGGCTCGTTATACTCAAATCAAAATTAGTTGTAATTATTACTTATGTAAGTATAAACAAATCCAAGATTTGACACACTTGTATACTGGCTACCAATTCAACCCTAATTAAACTAAATATACAGAACAATAACCAACAACGCTCCACCACAAAAATAAAATTAATTAATGTATAGGTATCAACATGGCCAAGTATGGCGAGGACAGAACGCCTGTCGGTTTACACAGACAAGTTTAGTGGATGTAGCTCTCACACTGTTCCAAATGCTTCCATTAACTTACATTTATATGGATACAAATGGTTATAGTTGTGTTACTGTTATCGATTACTTCTACGTTATACCAGTACCTTACGATTTAATTAATATCACGTATTCTTGTAAATAAATAACAAATTTATTTTAAACATAATGTTATGTAATGGTTTGTCAACTTTAGTTTGTTTTAGGAATTTGATTTTTACGCTTAAAACTACTTGTTATTATACATTATATTCATACATATCAATTAGGTTAAAATCGCGACTTAAAGTATTAGATCCATAATTGAAGAAATTATTTTCACGCAAACGGTCAAGTTTTTAAGAATTACCCAGTTCCCTAGTAACCCTATTCGAGATTCCAGTTTGTTCCATAGAACTACGTATTTTGTATGGGCCTTCGTCGGGCGTAAAGCTCATTATAATAAACGTAGTTCAATAGAACGAGCAAAAATAATCCATTAGATCAATTTAACTAAAGATGTAGATCTGGGGGCTCTCTATTT
>CAWYPN010000230.1:0-20649 GCA_963966035.1 Acleris laterana
TTGACTTCGTAACGGCCGGGTGCTATAGTAACATCTAATTTTAAAAATATCTACATGGTGATTATCCTCTTGTTTAGATATTACCTAGGCGAAGCGCAACGCCTGCGAACGGCTGCGGAGCGCGAACAGGAGCCGCTGCCCCGCGTCATGCTCTACCTCGAGTCCGTGCTCTGCTTCGTCCTCACGGGCCGAGTGCTCGAACTGGAGCTCGACACCAAACACGCCTTCAACATATACAGGGAGACCATAGAGTACATCAAGAGCATTCACTCTATGCCGCAGCGGTTCCGCGCATCGCCGCACTCTACTTTCAACAAGCTCGATATACTGAGGTGAGACAATAATTTTTGTTATACCTGTGTACAACGATTAAAGAAAGAAAGAATACAAGAATTTTGTTGATTGTTGTTCAAAAGCTTGTTCGAAAATAAATCCAACTATTCAAGCCTACGCATACTTGAAGCCGCGAACAGAATTAAGTTTAATTTTGACGCTTATTAAAATGTTATCATTTAAATAGAATCCTTAATTTAGAAATAAAGTTAAACAATGGAGTCAAACTTAATTCAAATTAAAAAAAAAACTTAGAAAAGTGAACCATATGCTCACTGGAAAATAAAAGGTGAAGACCAAATCTGTATTTTAATCAAAATAAAATGTGTACACTTTTTATACACTGATAATGTGGAATAAAAGAAGATGTAGTGTCTAAAATTGAAAAGGGCATGCTTCGATGGTTCGGTCATTTGGAAAGGATGGATGAAAGAAGATTGACGAAAGAGATATACAGATCGAAAGTGAGTGGACGGGTCGGAAGGGGCCGCCCTAGGCGTACTTTTTCGAGTCAAATCGGAGAAATACTGGAAAAGGGCCGAATCTTAAGTACCCGAAACCGACGTGCGTGCATGACTCGATGTATGAATGAGGAAGAAGCGAAAGAAATTTGTCAATATTGTAGCAAGTGGAAAGAAGTGGTCTCTGCCTACCCCTCTGGGAAACAGGCGTGATTTAATGTATGTATGTATGTATGATAATGTATGTTATTCATACTCCTAACCTATTTTTAATTCGTTGTTCACAGCCTGCGCGTGCAAGCCCTACTGTACCTTCGCATGTTCAAAATGTACAACCGCGAAGTAAAAGAGTACGACAAGATCGTCCAGGAGTACCAGCAGAAGGTACACGCCACGCATGTAAATTACACTTTTATTTTACCTATTTTAGTTGTATGTTATTTTACGTAGATCTTAATTAAATTATTCTTGTAATGCCTTAACCGACGTTAATTTTATTATGAAAATATTTTGCTCATAATCATTGATGTAAGCTTTGTAAAAAGTTTTTTTTGATTGACAGTCATTGTACGTTGGGCATTACATGAATATAATTTATTCTTAACTTAACAGTTGTTCAGAATATGATAACGATATGGTTTTGAGACAGTGTAGGTATAGACTCGCATTGATTAGTGAGTGATTACACGGATATGTCGCCCTATTTATTAATGACGATGATTGATTTACTACGCGTTTCGCCTAGTTGGTAGTGAACCTACCTAATCTAGTGGTATCGGGTTCGACTCCCATTATGGACAAATCGTTACTACTTTGGAAAAAACTCTTATTTGATATTTCAAGATGCATGAGTCTTAATTCTCTTTACGTTTATGTTTATAATCGTACATCACGAGATACGAGGTTTTTTCAAAGTCATGATGAAATATTGGTTTCTTTTAAGTTTTCTATGTATTTAAGTGTGTATTTCTCTATTTAATCATGTTTATCATTGTTTAGTACAAGTTTTGGTACAAGCCCAGAGCATAGTTTGGGGGGTCAATTAGTGTGAAATCATCTCTTGATATTTATTAACCTCTGGCGCAAAAAGAGGGATGTTATAAGTTTGATTTGTGTGTGTGTGTGGTAGAGTAGCTCTTAAACAAATGAACCGATGTTGATGCGGTTTTCTAGCCGTGGTTCTTAGCCAGGTTTCATGAAAATCGGTTTGGCCGTTTAAGAGATATCAGCAATGAAAGAAGTCACCATAATATGTAATAGTTGTTTATTGAAATGTCGTTTGCGGGCGGTAGGACCTTGTGCAGGGTCCGTCCGGATCGCTACCACCGTCTTATCCATTAACCTACCGCCAAACAGCAGTGTTCGCTCTGTTGTGTTCCGGTTTGGGGATAAGACAGCCGGTGAAATCACTAGCATAGAGGCATTCCATCTTAGTCCTCAGGGTTAGCAACGCATTTGCAGTCTTGTGAATGCGAATGTCTATGGGTCACAGTTTCTACTTACCATCAGGTGGCCTGTGTGCTCGTTCGTCTTCTCTACGCCATAAAAAAAAAAAAAAATGTCGAGTAATGCTATAGCGTGTCTGCCCCCCCCAGCCGGCGTGCGCGGAGTCGGTGTCGCCGCTGTCGCCGACGCCGTCGCCGGGCGGCTCGGTGGGCTCGGGCTCGGGCTCCTCGGGCTACTGCAGCCTGGCGCACGCCGTGCCCGCGCACGCGCACCACGCGCTGCTGCAGCTCACCAAGTACTACACGTTCCTGTACGTCGCGCATAACCTCTGGGAGCAGGCCGATTCCTTGTGCCGCCTTAGACCTAATCAAGGTATGTTGCATTTATTGTTTTTTTTTTTTTACTTTGGCTAAATATGTTTCAACGAAGTAAATGTTACAACGAGCGATAAATTAATTGGTTTTAGCCTATAAAAATGGAAGCTTAAAATAATAATTAACAACGGGTTGGTTTTGAAAAGGTGTTCTAAAACTATTATGCTTATAGAGGTTTGTCTCAAAAGATTCCTTTTTTTTAATTTATTATGTTATATTTATTTACTGTTTCTTAATGTTATCTATGTAATGTTTTTTTTATCTAGCACTAGCTGTGACGTAGAAAAGACCATGTGGCATTTAAGCTCTTCAGCCATTAGCAGAAATTTGTTTATATCAGTAGATAATGAACATAAAAGTAATTTAATTTTGAAACAAAACCTCCATAAGCATGTTTTTTTTTCAGTACACCTTTTAAAAAGTTTCACTTGTCAATTATTGCACTATGACATTATTAAATTCAATAACTATAACTTCCTTATTTACCACTGAGTGAATAAGTTTACCAGTGTATACAATTGAAATGTTTGTTTACAGACCTATTTATAGCAGTCGACCGCAAGTGTGGCCCGCTAACACTCTTCTCAACGTTCCGTCACCTGGTACAATACGTGAGACATGCTATCTCTCTCCTCAAACACGCGCCGCAAGAGTGACCGCGTGCCGTCTAACCACAGATACTAAAGGATTAGGTACTGACACGTTAGCAGGCAAAGGGTTAATATAACTTGATGGAAATTCTCTGTTTACCAATAAAGGTAACACAGTTTTAGTCAAAATATAAGTCGCTTCGGTTACCAATGAACCGATGTTAGTGCGGAAAATTCGTAGTGTTACAATTGTTCGTGTAAAAATCGGGATTAAGGAATGCATAATTAATTGTACTGTACTGTTATTTCTTTTAAAATGTTAATTATGTACACATTGAACTTGTGTGAACATGTTCAAGTAATACTGGCTATGGATCAGACTTATATTTTGGTTAAGTGTACATGGAGGTTTTCGTGCTCCGCTAATCGCTCGTCGTAGCTGTTTTTTTTAACGATTTATTTCAAGCAAAAAATAGATAAAATATGTTCAGTCGCGTCTTATTTCCTATATTTCAATTAAAATAAAACTTAAAGATGCAACTTGTTTGTAATTATGTTGCCTAAGACTATGTAGTAGGTAAGATGCGACTGCATTGGGATATGTGACGTAGAAAAGAATCGAATGTGATAGCGATAATTAGGGTAACTATGAGCGTCTATCGATAAGCCAATCGCAAGTTATTCGTCTGAAGATATAGATTCGTGTGATCAAAAGAAACTCGATGGCGGTCAGAGATGTTCAAAGTTGGCTACGTACCTAGTACGCTACGTACACATTCGGATTACAAACTTATTTTTAATTTGATTTAAACATAAATTTATTTAGTTTAATATTTTGGATACAAAGGGAAATTAGACAAAGAACGAACCTCATATAGATATCAAATCATTATTATTGTAAAGTTCCGTTTTTCAGTGAAATCTTCTCTAAAAGCATTTTCGGCACTAGGCAAACTTAAAACAATAAATAATTAAACGATATGTTTTTAATTGTGTTAACTAATTATTTATTTTAAATTTATAGTTAATTATTAATTTATTTAAATTATTATTATTTATTTCAAATCTAAATCAATGGTTTAAATTAAACAATCAATTATTGCGTCTACGGAAAATTGCTTGTAGATAGGATACAGCTGAAAAAATTGAACTTTTAATTATTGGTGTATGAACCAACTTAAATTAATCTTCTAAAACCTTGTGGCCCTCCGGCTACTGAAAGATGTCCAAAACTTGAAGCCAAGTGGTTGGTGTCTCCACAGACGGTGACCAAAAATGTACAGACGGAAACGGTTGCCTAGCAACGAGACCTGGTTCCAAAACCGAATAAACTTAAGTGATAGAGTAATCATATCGTAAGTGTTTTTCGTTGTAGTACCTTCTATCAGAACGACGTCGTGAAGACATGGGGATTCGTTTAGTTCGGGACTTAACGAAGATATTTCGAGTGTGGGCCAATTGAGTATATTCTCATTATGCATGGGATCACTTCTCTTGTAGAGTTTCGCAATAATTTTACTGGTTTTGTCGCGTATAGTTTGCTTAATTTGAGTACTGTGAGTGTGTTAGAATGAGAGCTTTAAACTAATTTGTTATTTAAGCGGTTAGGTTACGGTTCGTATGGGACCGAGGACGCGTTGTTTTATAAACAGAAAACGTGATTTATTTGGTCACTTTAAGACATAAATCATTTATATTCCTGATGAGAAGCGGCAACGTTATCAGAGTTTCATACGCAACAACTCCAACTAAATCCGTATGTCTTTTCCATAGCAACATTGCGCATTGTATCAAGCAATGTTCATGAAACTTCTTCCAGTTTTCAACTCGGCAAACTATGAGATTCCGCTAGGTCAGCCAACAAATGTTTAAAATACTTGTATGTTCCTATATTTCGAGTAGCTACTGAACAATGTTTGAGCAAAACTGACTTGTGTTATTATATGGATCATATTTTCGTATATACATATCATGTAGTTCGGTGACACTCAGGCGAGTAGGCGAGTTTAGTGGTGGTGATTCGTGATTCATAGAAGAGCATGTTTGGGACGACAATAATACTCTGTAAGGGAGATAGAGTAGGCTCCGAAAAGTATGATCCAACCGAAGCAGGCGATCCGCGGGGACCCTAGAAATCAACTGTAGAACAAAACAATTCGATTCAGAATAAAAGTGCAAAATATATTTTTAAACTTGAACTTTTAAAAGGTACAATCAGAGACGAGAAAATTTCTATGAAAAGTGACGAATATAATAATGATAAGTTGATCAATCGATTGTGTATTCGAACTAGAAGACAAGTGAATGTAAAATAGTTAATATTACTTTGAAACAAAAAAAACTGTAACACCAATGATTATATTTCTCTCGGTTGTTCATCAAATTTATGTTGTGATTGTACATACATAATAATTATTATATTATACATTTTGTAATGAATATACATGTTAGTGCCAGATAGGTTTTTGTATGGAGGTTTACAGCGTGCGGCGCTCGAGACAAAACGTTGTATTGTATGTAATTAGAACGACAAGACGATGCCTTGTACATAGTTTATTGTAAGAAATGTGTAGTTTTCATTTATGTTTTAATTTATATGTACACTATATTTACATTTAAGAGGATAAGGAGATATAACATAATAAAGTTTGAATAGGGAACTATATGAGCGTTCGGATGCGTGCATGAATGAGCCAGGCGTGGATTTTTTTAAATAAGACAGTTTGTATATTTTTAAAAAGTGGATATTGTATATGTATGTAGAGGAGCTTGCAGCGATCGGTTAGTGGTCGATAGTTAGGTTAAGCGTTACCGGCGACAGTTACCGCCCGCCCGGCTTCCGACTATTGGTACTTACTACCCGCACAAATTATACATTTTAGTTGATTATTATTTATTGTGGCATTGTATAGTTAACTGCATACTAAGCGAAGTTTACTTAATTGCAACAAATGTGAGGCAATATTAGCAATTTCAATCGTTCAAGTGCCTTGAGGAACAGCGGCCCTTCGTCGCGCCTGCGTAGAAACGGCGAGGCGCTCGCCACGCTCGGCGTCGGCCGCCGATTAGCAAATAACGGGGCCTCTATCAATACCGTGCAGAATCAAAATCACAAATGCATCTCGACCGGAAACTCGCATCTATGTACTTGGTTTTTTTTTTGTTATCGTTCTTAGTTCTTAAATTTTGCGTTAACGCGGTGTATATTTTTTTTATATTGTTTTTTTTTATGTTGCTTATTTAATTTTAGGACCCTCGTCTTCGTAAATAAGTTGACTTAATGTGCTTGTTAAAGCTCTGACATGCATTTTCTGACATAAAGCTAGTGCGTATACAATTATTGATTAAATAAATCTTTATATTTTATTAAGAAAAAATTGGTATGTGTTAGATGAGCATGAAACGTGTCATCAATTTATCATCACATATAATTTAAAATTAAACTATAGCTGAGGAATTACGCTGAGCACCGAATCAAAGGTCGACCGAACCTGGATGTTTCAGAGCCAGCCTTCAACAAATGCAAATAAAATTTTGTTGAAAATCACAATGAACCCTACAACTAAAGCCAAATTCTATTGTCATTTTTTTATGTGTAAGTTAAAGAACAAGTGAGACGCTACCCAAGCGTCAGGCAATTGTTTTTAGAGAATTGTAAAATACTGTTTTTTCTTATTGTCGTAGCAATCTTGTGTTGATAGTATGTATAGTTTGTTTTTTTATATTCGCGTTAAGAATATGTATAAATTTGTTTTCTCTTAATTTTATTATTTGTGTAACTGTACCTTATGTTATTGCTGATAGAATACATTAATTTTTATGTATGAACTTTTTTGTTTATTTTGCCTTTCCTTTTGTTTTGCTTTTTGTGTGTTTGTCTCTGGATTTTTGCACTTTATTCAACGTTGTCTAATTATTTTGAGAATAATGGGAGGGATTGAAATGGGCTACAGGTGTCTCTTTCACTCACCTCTGGCCCTGTTTTCAAAACCTTTACTGGTCGTTGATAAAAAACTGAAAAATATAAATAAGAATTAAGAAAACACTTAAAAACGCTCATTCAAGAAGTTAAATAAAATATACAGATCTTACTTTCACCTTTATTTAAATATGTATAATATTATGGTATTATTTTTATTTAACTGTTAATAGTATAAACAATAGTTGAATTTAGAAATATTCACCTAAAGTGACACCACACCCATCTGTGTCATGATAAAATGAGCAATACGCTATTGTAAGAAGGTCTATGTGCACAGGTGTGGTTATCAATTGCCTTATAGCAAGTGTCTTTGTAGCTGCCATTTTAGATTAATAGTGAAGAAGCTATTGTGGATTCTGTGCTGGTTAAAAACAATTATTAATATACAAAAAACAATTATTAATATTATAATTAGTAGATATATGTTTATTACAATCGCAATTATACACACGGTGTCGTTTGAACACAATCATTGCTAGTAACACATAATAATGGTTTTCCTAGCTTTTCTATAGTGCCTTGAACGCAGATGTGCGTTTTAACAGTTTGCCAGCTTCGTATAAAACGAAAAATGCGGCACCTGGACTAAGAGATGAATGCGTCAAATATAAATCGTTAGTTGTCCCGTTTACTAAAAAAAAGTATCGAAATCACAATATACATTATATACATTATTATTGTGGTTGCATATACATTATATACGGTGCAATATGAACTTCAACAACCTACCTTTTATTAAGACAACAAAAATATCTTAAATATAAAATATCTGACTCAGCAAACGTCAAAAATGACTATACTTGGTTTGTTAAGATATTAAACTAAATGTAAACAAACATAACCACGTTATATAGTTCCATGAAAGCCAGAGAAACGGAACACTTAAGACTGCACCGAGCAAACGTCGAGTGTCCAGTGGCGCCCTCATTACTATTATTGTGTTTTCTAATTAGCTAAAGAATTTCATTGGAATCAGACGATGCCTTTTTGTAGCGCAAGTAAAAACAAAATTTATGGGATACGTAACAAACTTTAATAACAGTTACCCTTTGAGTAGTCAGCTTAACGGGAAAAGGTGGCCACTTTTTTCCGTTAAGTTGATAACTCAAAGGTGAATTGTTATTAAACTATGTGAGCCCTATAAGCTGTGTTTTAATTTGTAGTACAATAACACTTTATTTTATTAGAAAAGACAATAATAGTAATGAGGGCGCCACTGTACATCCGGCGTACGCTCGGCGCAGTCTTAAGTTCGCCATATATACTTACTTTTTGTATTGTGCTAAAATTAGACTGGCAATAAAAATTGCAGAAGTTGATGGCTGTCTTACTTTAACTTCAGTTCTAGAGTAAGATGAACAATTTTGTCGTCTTTTTCTAACTTAAAAGTTAGAGTAAGACAGCACCCAACTTCTGCAATATTTATTGCTAGTTTGAACCTTCGCTAAGGGACGATAGAACAGTTTTGATTGGCAGTTTAACAAAATCACGTGGTTTAATTTGTTTAGATTTATTAAAGTTTCTAACTATATGTCCTTATTAATAAACGTGGAGTAGCTTAGCCATGCTTCGTCCTTATCTGTCATTGTGACAATTGAATTCGACAGAGAAGGACAAAGCGTGCCTTAAAAACTCCACGGTCACTCCACGTTTATTAAAAAGGGCAAAGGAGTATAGTTGTTTTACTTTGGTTACGTCACGTGTCCTATGAACCAGGGATTGAAAACTGGTTTATTTTCCGTAGCGGTTAAAGCCACACTATTAGAGCCTAACCCATAATAAAGGTTACGTTCACAGGGAGCGAAATGCATTTACCGGTTAGAGAGCGCTCCTTCCGTGTGAGCCGAGACAAGGGTGAATGACGGAAGCGCTCTCTAACCGGTTATAACCGGTAAATGCATTTCGCTCCCTGTGAGCGTAACCGTAACCGTAATCCGTTGGAACGTAACCCAAATAATTAACCGGTTTAACCTAAATAAATACCGGTTTATTTGTAACCGGTTACAATCCCTGCTAAGAACCCACTAATGGCACCAATTCTTAGAAATTAAAGCCATCACCAACAATATCATGGGACCGGTACGGACGGACAGCATTAGAACTGCAAGCCAGCTGCAAAATGGTAGTTCAAGTGCAGTTGACGTAACTGCATCTAATCGTCCGTACGTCAACTGCACTCGAACTGCCATTTTGCAGCTGGCTTGCAGTTCTAATGCTGTCCGTCCGTACAGGTCCTTAGACAAGATTCGAAAATATCTGGCGTCTCTAATACTAGAGACAGAAAATTAGTAGTATATGTAGATTTTACAGTAATCTGTTGATTACAACTGGAATATAATTAAAAAAAAAAATACCTCCAACTTTTTAATGTCGATAGTTGTTAATTTGTAGATTTAAATGAAACCTCATTTTCCATAATAAAGTGCATTCAATCAAATTTTGTTCGGAGTGTTACCAGTACTAAAGCGTAAAGGAAAAGATCAGCTGTACTGTTCTGCCCTTAGCCAATAAGCAGTATCTTAAATTCAATCACCAAAGCAGATTCAATTCTACATCGTTAATAATAAGGTTGACATTTACTACAGGAGGTTTATCTCAGCTACTGCGTTTTTACTTTAGACGGCAGTGTTGTGGTGGCAACTATAACCTCAAATTAGTACCTACAGAGGAATCAATAACAATACGTCGAGTCACGTTATGGAACAAGGAGTAATACCTCTATCCTGTTATACAGGAGAAAATGAACGGAAACCACCTTGAATATTGGACATCATAAATTCTACTCAAAGGAGACTTACTTTTATTTTTGAAAACAATAAATAGAATATTCGTAACGTTTATTCGACAAACACATCAACACAATATACAATAGAAAAGATACAATAACGTAATAAAACTACTTCTTATCTACTAACAAGCGACACCATTAAAACATAAAATTGAGGAAATATTGCATTTATGGATTTTTGAGAACTCGTCTGTCATAATCATAATCATAATTGGAAATTGAACTGGTAGAATATGACAAAGTAAGTCTCCTTTGCGTAGAATTACCTATTTCCAATATTTAAATTAGTTGCCGTCCAAAGTACACGTCGATTCACAAGAGCTGGCACGAATGGATTGAATTTGTGAACGAAATTATACAAGCGTGTAAAGTAATAACAGGTTTTCGGTTTGAAAATGGAACATCGGTCCAAAGGACCACAGACACAGTGATAGGTGACATTACTTTTGTTCATTCCATTCGTGCCAGCTTCTAATCTAACCGTATATTGATGAATTTATACTTAATAGCTCTTACTGTTAAGTGAATAAAATCTAACCTAATGTCAACAATATAAATACGATATAAAAGAAAGATGGGCTAAAACATGAATAATGCGCCTGTAGGCATAGCTTAGTTGCATTTTGCAAGAATGTATGGAAAATGTGGAATCATATAATTTTATAGGTTAGTTCAATAAGCAGCCGTTCTGACTTCATCGGTTAAAAAAGTACCTAAATAATAATATTAAGGTAACCTTAAGTAACACTGCCTACACATATGTGTGTAACAGCAGCACAGAATCCTCAATATCCGTTTACCAGAATGCAATTTATATCAATTAATCGTATAAACACTCTACAGTCGTTGCGTAGTCGTGTCGTAGAAACGCTGCAAGCTCGTTAGGCTTCACGCACACTCAATTGTACAAACTCGTGTGAAACCAGCCTTTATCATAGTCATGCGCTTTTTGTATACGATTAGTAATGTCGGCGATGATTTAAAGTATTTAAAAAATATATAAATGTTCAAAAAGTTTGGTAACATAGGACGCGGATTTATTTTGACGGTTTGTGTTAAGATGTTGACGAGTGCCTGAATAATTTTCAGAATAACACCAGATAGCAAT
The DNA here is from genome assembly GCA_963966035.1 of Acleris laterana. NCBI lineage: Eukaryota > Metazoa > Arthropoda > Insecta > Lepidoptera > Tortricidae > Acleris > Acleris laterana. The sequence continues at coordinate 11,083 of CAWYPN010000230.1, forward strand.
GATAAAATAGTATAGTTAAATAATAATCGGGTAGGTGCAAAACTTCGTGGTTTATGTCACAGTATGGAATAAGTTATGTGCCTCGGTTACAAGTCCAACCAAACGCTCTTCGAAATAAGACCGTAGTGTCGCAATTCGTTTGTAAAGCCGAACAATGACGAAGATAGCCGAGGCGCAAAATTTACTTCGTTAACTTGCAATAATAAGTAAGTAATTATTTATGAAATTTTATAATGTGATACTTCACTTGCAATTAATTGTAGCAATAACTTAACACCAAAAACAACATTCAATCTGCATACATTTTGGTGTTTGTATTTACTATATATACTGTTTGTTGTCGAATCACCTCGTAACAGTTAGTATTAAAATAAGTAAATACAATTATAAATAGAGAAATGTGTTACTACCTCCGAATTTGAAAAACTTCCATTCTTTTTCCAATTAATGTGAATTTTTAAAACAAAAGGAGCAATTCCGAATAAATATTTGTACATAGAATAATAAAACGAAATTCTAAATGCGTCGCAATTCAAATTCTAAATAGATGTCGCTTTCATAATGAACAATAGAGTAAATACACAATAAGTTAACGTTTGTGTAACGCTTGTTAGTATCCCGTGTTACCTCCCTTTTGTTCTCGGCATAACTCAAAAGTCGCATAGTGAAATAAAACATCAACTCAAACAATGTACAACGTTGAAAATAACTCGTAACTATTATATGGAAATTAAAGTTACAAATATACGTAATTGCTTCGTCACATGAGCAACAAATAAATTAATAAAATGCCTAATTTCGGAAAAGTTTTGGGTCGAAAAAAATCTTACAGTAATTTTCATTGTAAAGGTGGGTATCCGATTCGTGATGTGTTACTATGGGACGCCATCTAAGCTATAAAAGTAAGCAACATATTGATTGAAAAAAGTACGATACTTAACACCTAAAACGGGTGGGATCTCTTACCCCCTAACTTATAAACGTGGAATAAGCTTGAAGTAGTTTATGCCATGCTTTGTATTTATCTGTAACTAGCGACCCGCCCTCGCTTCGCTTCGGTTTCTGTAAAACCCGTACATAAAACAGCATCTATTATACATAAAAACCTTCCTCTTGAATCACTTTATCTATTAAAAAAAACCGCTTCAAAATCCGTTGCGTACTTTTAAAGATCTAAGCATACATAGGGACAGACAGCGGGAAGCGACTTTGTTTTATACTATGTAGTGATTGTGACATTTGCATCTGACAGAAAGTGACAAATAATGGCATAAACTATTCCAAGCTTATTCCACGTTTATAAGTAAGGGGGTTAGTAAGTAAAAGAACACCTGTGATAGGAGCTCTTCTCATAACATATATAATTCTTCCATGCTAATAATAATTACATACTTAACAGAACAAAGCAAACATTAAATAAACAAATTAGGTAGTAAGGTATTGCTTAAACGTGGGTATGTTTCTATAAAATAGGACTTTTCGACCCAAGACCTTACCGAAGTTTTAGGTTTACCTAAGATTTTTTTATAACGATGACATACAAATAGTACTTCGGGGACCGTATTAATATTGGATACAGTGCGTAACTTTACGAAGAGTGCCTTCTCGTGGCGAATCAACAAGCCACACAGATCGTTGGAAGGGGCTTAGGGAAATTTTATTAGCAAATAAATAAATGACAAATAAATAGCCAATGCTGTCAAAAAGAAAAGGACAGTACAAAAGTAACAATCATAATAAAATAAACGCACCTTCAGTAGAACAAGGGCACAATGTACTATGATTATAGGGGTAATTGTGCCCTTGTCCTACCGAAGGTGGGATATGTGCATTATTTATTGCGCATACAACGTTTTTGCTTTTGAGTATTGTTTTTTCGTTGTACATTCGCTAGGAATCACTGTGGAAGTGACTTTTGAGTATTGCCTCCCTTAGCCATTCAGTGTGTTAGGTGTTAGTTTGTATATGGCTGGAATTTTGACGTACAGTCAACCAATTTGATTTCTAGGCCACTTTGGACTATGTTAAAGTGACGTTGTCAACCAAAACGTAAGAGACTCCTTATGATTTGGTTTACAACGTCACGTTGACAAAGTACATAGTGGCCTAGGAATCAAATTGGTTGACTGTACATAGCCGTTAAGAATGGGGGATTATATTTCTTTGTTTTAGAATTAAATAAAGTTCAAAGAGAATAGTCAAATCGTGCCTTAGCCTCCAATTCAGTTTGGACTCAAACAAAATGTCGCTGCTGTTTGAAAATTCGATTGCGATTTAAAATAAAATTAGTGTAGGAAGTAAACGAAGCTTTGAAGTATAATAAAGTTTCGAAACATTTCTTTGTGTTGTGAGGACTTTTGGTGTGTTTATTTTGAAAGTCAATTTTAAATGTTTTTTTTGACGCAATCGGAACTTCATTCGTCGTCTATCGAAGGGTTGAGTGCACAAAGGTTATATTTTGTAAAGAGTTTAAGAAACTATCGTTTTTTAATAATCACTTGACGTCTTTGTGCAGTTGGCTTCCGATTATTTGTTTGAAAAGGTTCGAACTCAATATTAGCGCACTGTATGATAAGCACTAAAGATATTATACAATTGTTTAAACCCCTAACGCAATAATGTTATCGAAGTTTCTTTCTATTTGATGTTGTAATTGATTATATTTACATTTATGTAAGGAACGTAGTACAGTGTATGTCGTAGCAATAATTTAAGTATGGCAATAAGTTAGTGCGTGCTTGATACTATACGACCCGACCCGGCTGTACGTACACCGCTTCCTTGTAAGTACCTACTATAAGTTAAACTATACTTCTCGACGTTTTCCAAATATATATTTTGTATCGCGCGTGGTTAGAACTAGTCGTGTAAGCTGGCTTCCTCTATACTGCGAGGGCGACCCGTGTAATTCTATCCACACCATTCGTTTCTCCGAGCTTTACATACCTACTAATGAATTCCAGACCAATATTATTTTGACTTCTCGAGTCAAGAGTAAATTATTAGTGTAAGATGAAGTGCCAAGAGTCGCGAATTCTTCTTTCCTAAGTGCAATTCCTTCTCAATTATATCTATATATTGTATTGTATTTATATGTATTCGCCTGTTACCACTTCAGGCAGCACCATCGCCTATCTCGCTTAAGTATGTTGTCTGAGAGACATTTTTAATTATTCTATGTGAAATCATAACTTTTTACATTAGCCACAAAGTTATCTACATAAAACAATAACAAAATGTAAAAGAGAATAAATAAAAATATCTCATTAAAAAGCGAGAAAATGTAAAAAACTAACTAAGAACGCGTACTATTAACTAAAAATAACAGCTAACGTTAAATATTCTAAATTTATGTTTTGTAGTGGATGTTTTATAATATGAATAGAATAAAGAATGACGCCCGACTTGTGTCGCTCGCGGCACGGTAGAGGCGGTCGCAGCTAATAGAGAACGCCAGGAACACCGAGGTGGTTTTCTATTAACGACGGGCGGATTTTCATCGTCAAGTAGACGCGTAAAATTAAGGGACAAACAAATTATAGTATAAAATTGTTTACGAAGCGCCTACCTGGCGTTAGACGGAAATATTATTTTTCTTAGATCATTATATTGTAAAATGGTAAAGTATAGAATATGCAGGCGGGTGCAGCGGCGCGGGGGGGGGGGATTGAGAAGTTATTTTTTTACGAGCCGCGGCCGACGCGCACGCATCCTCATATTTGTTATGTTTAAGAGGAAATATCTATTGTCTATTCCAAGGGTTGAATAACCGGCAACACTTTTTTATATTATAATAATTATAGAAATTATTATTGAGCCCGTTGTTTCTTTCAGACTAAGGTAAAAGCACCTATTATGGACAAGGCTCCAGTGATGAACATTATAATTTTTTTAAATGAAAACATATCAATACTAAACATTTTATTCTAATAGTAGTAATCCCGAATAATTTAATATAATCTAATTGTAGCACTAAAAGCATTATCAATCTCAGAGACTTATAATTATGGAATTGTTCATAACTGGAGCACTGTCTATAATAGGAGCTTTTACTTACCCGTAGTTCGTTTGATAAATTATTCGAACCTTGCCACAGTTCACAGACATTTTAGAGACAATTTAATCGTTCCTTTTTCCAACTTGTGTATGAAAAATCGCCACTAAGGAACGACTTGATCGTCATGAACTGACTGTGGCTTTGTTCTCGCAAATACTTAACTACATTGGAATAATAAATTATATTAGTACGTCGAATAAGATGTGGCAGAGCAACCGGGCACACAGGTTACGAGCTTATTGTGAGCCCGGATTTTTCGCGGCAAAACAAAAAACTATCGCAATCTAGCTAGTATTAGAAATATATTTTTTAACGATATATCGATAGTTATGTAATAAAAGGGCCAAGAACTAAAAAAATATTAAATAAAACATTTTACGTGAGTTTTGTATAAAATTATATAGAAACAGATGTAATTCCTTCTTCGAAATCCACGTCAGCACACACAGTACAGTCTCTTCATTCAAAGTTTTACCTCTTAGTTACCCGACGGGTTATTTTATTACTTTATATAAAAAAGTAGGAGTTAAGATTTAGATGGAATAACACATATAAAACAACTGTCGCGAATGATTGTAAAATAAAGTAAATGTAATAATACTCGAATCGATAAAAAAATTATTTCTATCACTAGCTAGATTGCGACAGTCTTTTGTTTTGCCAAAAAAAAACGGGCTCTGGTTATGACCGTTACAGTTGTAGATAAAGTGTCCGTCGCTCTCACACTTGCACAGTTGTCAGAAAGTGACGGTTGTTTTATCCACAGCGATAAACGCGAGAGCCAGACTTTGACATTGCAAACCCTGAAAACGAACACCGCTTAGCGTCTTTTTCCACCAGAGATGTGCGAGGATGCGTTGCGAGGGATGTGTTTGTCATGAACCAATAGAAACACTTCATTTACCTATCCTCGCTTAGCTTAGCTCTGGTGAAAACAGCTCAGCGGAGCGAGGTTTACGTACATACAAAACAAAAGAAGGGAGTGTGCGAGGAATGTCTTGCGAGTAATTCAAGGTTTTTATGTGTAATAAATCGGATCCCCTTGACTGCCATACATATCGTTGGTCATAATGTATTGTTAGTCATCTTTTTTTTTGTCATAACTTCTTTCAGGCTGAAGTTACAGTTTTTGATAAACGTTTATCGTGTAGATTATTTAGGATAGGTTAGGTTAGTTTTATAAAAATCCTGAAAAAATAACCGTGTCCTGAGAAAAGTGCATTATGACTTGCGAGAATTATGACTTGAAAACACATTATGACTAAAAATAATTATGGCAGTCAATAGAGATAATAAATTCTGTTTTATGTACTAAACTCACATAAACCGAAGCGAAACGAGGGCGGTCGCTAGTTGGTAATAAAACAAGACTGTTGTTACTAACTCCGTTTATTACACGTCTTTCCGATTGTGTTTCCTCTTCTTCTTCTTGCCGCTGTCTCGGGACTCGATCAGCTGATCCAATTCCTTGCTGTCGTCGCCGAGTCGTTTCTCGCCACTGCAAGTATAATTTTACAGGTAAATAATATAAAAAAATATCTGATTACACAAATAAACCTACCTATAGTCTATACTTTTAGGCACTTAAAAAAATGTAAACAAAACAACCACGTGATAGTACGTCAACCAATAGAAGCAGAACACTGATACGTCAAAGTTCGAAAAAACAGTTTTGATTGGCTGTTTAACAATGTCACGTTATAGACAAATTATAGACTATAGTAGTAGTAGTAGTTCTAGTAGTCAGCAGTTGAAGTAGCTACGCAACCGAAGAGGTCAAAATGACGTGCACTCGACCTTATTGTCAAGAGAATAAGTCGTATCTAGATCCTTTTGAGCATGTAATTCTGCTTAGCTACTTTTGATGCTGACTGTACCAAACACAAATACACACGTACTTCCAGACAGAATGCAAGTGGTATCGCCGACCATTGGATTTACAACAGAACCAAATTAAGTTTTATTATTATTACTTACTAGCGACCCGCCCTCGCTTCGCTTCGGTTTATGTGAGTATGATATATAGCCTATAAATTGACTATCTTACACAACATTTTTTTGCAATCGCACTAGTAGTTCCTGAGAGTAGCGCGTTCAAGCAAACAAACAAATTCTTCAGATTTATAATATTAGTATGGATTAGCATATTTTTGAATGAATTTCGACGAGTCCGACGCACTTGAACGCTTTCTCAGATTTCCTGGTTACCTACCTTTTAACGGACACCAAAGCCTTGGCCTTGGTGTTGGTGAGCGCCTGGCCCCAGTCCATGTCCGACCCCTTGATGCGGTACTGCGCCAGGTCCTCGCCCATCAGCTTCGACAGCTCCTTGCGCTGCTTGCGCTCCAACTCCTGGGAACACCAGGGTTTCATCAGGCAAGTCACATGAGGAGAATTTGGTGTCCATTGCAAAGTCAACGAGTACTGAAGCCACTGAGATTTGTGTAAGCTACGCATTGTACATCGAATGGTCACATGTTATAATTACGGATTAGGGTGAGTTGAAGTGTTTTCGAAATGGAATTGAATGAGTCTTTTATTTAAATAATTTCCTGCCTTTTTGTTGATATTTTTCCGATACCTTTTTTATGAGAAGTGTCAATTACATTTATTTTGTCTAATTTTGCAATATTTATATGATTATTATCATAGTTTTAATTCGTATTCTATGTTGCCGTTTCGCATATATACGTAATCTTATGCATGCATGCCAGGCAACGCAATGTACAGTGAAAGGCATATAGATACTTACATACACACGTTCCAATGACGCATAAAATTAATCTACACGCTCCTTTGCCACTAACAATAAAGACACGATGGCAAGATCTTAATACTATCAACTGTATATGTATCTGAGGTTAAAACAACCTCACAAAGTCGCTGACGTCACTCAATTATCGAATAGTTACGAGATAAAAAATCAATTAACAGCCTTTGGACAGAACAACTACACTTTAGACAAACACTTTAGTCATTGAACCTACATGATTTTCTATTTAGACTTAACCATTTGAACGCCAAGATCCACTAAAGGGGTCGGGTACTGTCGTGCCTACACGCCATCGACCCTTTTAGTGCCGACATCGACACAGTGCAAAATAGACCCGAGTATTGACGTAAGGTTGAAATTTGCTTTGGTGTTCAGGTGTCATTGGCGTGTGAGGACGACGTTTGTATCAAGTCAATGGCGGCGAAAAGATTAAACAGTATGTAGAAGAGTGGAAGAGTAACTGCGTCGACAGGCTTCTTAAAAAAAGGCAAAAATAAAAATAAAAAACTGAATAAAAACGTCATTTATTCCTCAACCACCACCCCACCAACACAGCGACGCCAAAAACAATCGTTACCTTAGCAGCCTTCGTCAATTCTGCATTCAAACTCTGTTTGACAGGTCCATTGCCTTCCACCTCTGCTGTCATGTCTTCGATGCCGATCTCCTTGGCCACGGAATCTTCTAGCACTGAGTTTATGCTGGCGTTGATTTTTTTACACGCCTCGTAGAATTTGGCAAGAATCTGGGAGCCGGGGAGGCCGAGCTCGCTCGCTATGTCATCTGGCTCTTTCATTTGGAAGCCCATTGCTACGAAAATAACCTGAAATAAATTAAAAAGTATTTATAAGGGGAATTCCACGCGCACTGACTGCGTTTATCGCGTGATAAAGTTTGGATAAGGCATCCGTCACATTCTCACACATAAATAAGTACGAGAGTGACGGATGCTTTATCCATTTTACACACGCGATATAGACGCAGCCATACTAGGCCCGTTGTTCATTCATGTTTGAGTGACATGGGAATACGTTATCGACTGAAGATGCATCAAGATTAGGCGCCACTAATTTCATTTCGAGTACCTCCCATACAAGTAAAGTAAAAGTAAGATTTTTTTTCATTATAGGTGAGTGAAGTATCATTGGATGGCTCTCTAAAAAATATTACGTATTTCAGTATTAATTTTTAGATTTGTCCCCCAACGTTTAGGAAATATTGAACTCGAAGTGTAATTTTCGCTAGAGTTACGTGTCTAGAGCATATTTATTTTACTCTTAATTTATCTTTTCGCATCAAATCCTTTCGCAGACATTGCGGAACTTAATAAACGTATATTGTACTGTGTGTGTATTGTATTGTATTGTGTCTTGTGTTGCATTGTATTGTGGCTGAGTTAGGGTAGGTTCGTTTATTATAATGATTAAAATAAAACCGTTTCTATCGTAAAAACCGTTTTCGGCCGAACGAATTTATCCGTAAATATACATTACGCGTTCCAACAGTGAACCTGTCTTAAGCGTCCAACACTGGTACATCCATACTACACCATTCACTAATGCCATGTTTACCAACCTGTTGCACCGCGTCCAGCTTGGCAGTCTTGGCGTGGAACACGAGGTGCGCCAAGGGCGCCAGCAGGTCCGTGATGAGGCGGTAGTCGGCTTGCTGCCGGCAGTACGACTCCAGCCGCGCCAGGTCGTGGTTAGTTAGTTGTTGGTTTATCAGCTCTTTGGTTAGCGCTGGGGAGAAAAGGTATATAGTACGATTAATTGGAATTGGCTATTTGTTATAATATACGTCGTCACTGTTTTTTAGTATAAAGTAAAACTTTTGACAAAATCAAAACTCAAGTTTTAAACGGGTCAACGGATTTTCATCAAACCAAGCTAAGAACACTCTCGATTAAATCAATTTTCTAACAAAAAAAACAAAATCACAATACTTAACACCGTTAGTTAATAACTATTAGATAGATAAAAAATTCCGATATAATAGTGGCTCCTTCTTTCAGAGCTTAAATCTAGCTAAGAACTAACGCTAGATAACCTGTTTTTTTTGGTTTGCGAATTATGATAGTACAACAATATAATTTTACAATTCAAAGCTTAAACGCTACATATCTGTACATCCAGATTTCAAATTAAAAAAAAACGCATCCAAATCGGTCCATTCGTTTAGGAGCTAAGATGCCACAGACAGATACACACGTCAAACTTATAACACCCCTCTTTTTACGTCGGGGGTTAACCCTTGGTCAAACGGCTCAATAAATTAAAAGTATAAAATGATGTGGGAAATGGTTTCCCATCTGATTAAGACTGCGCCGAGCGTACGCCGGATGTACAGTGGCGCCCTCATTGCTTTTATTGTGTTTTCTAATAAACTAAAGTATTTTCTTGAAATTGCACGGTAAGTTTTTATACTACAAATGAAAACACAACTTATAGGGTATATCACATAGTTTAATAACAAATCACCTTCGAGTTATCAACATAAATAAAAGTGCAACTTTTTTCCGTTAAGCTGACTACTCAAAGGGTAATTGTTATTAAAGTTTGTTACGTATCCCATAAATTGCGTTTTTACTTGCACTACAAAAACATATCGTCTAATTTCAAGTAAATTCTTTAGTTAATTAGAAAACACAATAATAGTAATGAGGGCGCCACTGGACGCTCGACGTTTGCTCGGTGCAGTCTGAAGGGTTAAAAATATAAGTCACCAGGTAATGTCC
>CAWYPN010000231.1:0-17684 GCA_963966035.1 Acleris laterana
GTAATATCTATTTTGACATTTGCCTTAATGGTTTCCTTTTTGTCAACGAAACGAAATTAAACACGTGAGTATTTCGCTATGCATGCAGGGAAGTCTTGCCCTGGATGTTTTCCAACTGGCAATAATAACTAAGTTAGTCTTTGATCGTCAGCGTTACTAAAAGAGCTAGATGGAAGGATGATTGTATAAAATACCCACGTTGTTAGGTATTCGTCTCAACATCTTGCTATGATAAGATGTCATGTTACATCTGCTTGATCTTTGAAATTAGATTCCATTCTAAAGTTTTATTTTTGGGCTATCATGTTGGTAGCTCGAATCACAAACATACTCGTATTTCTGCTTATTGTACCTTTCGGCATTTCGTTTCTTATAATTGGATTATCTCTTTGCAGGGTGGATGGTCGCCCCTGATGTGGGCATCTTACAAGGGCCACGAGGAGATAGTCGCGATACTACTGGAGAAAGGAGCCGATGTACACGCTCATGGAAACTACAATATTAAGTAAGTAGCCTACCATTTACTTTTTACCATGACTAGTTGATGCAAATAGAAGGATAAAGAGTACTGTCAACGGTTAAAGCGAGGTGATAATAACGCCAATACACAACAGTGACAATAAAGTTGAACTGTGCTATTAGTGACGAGCAAATGGAAGTATTATGCTGTTACTGGTCGAGTTATAAACACAATGAACACTAAATCTTTTTTTACCAGACTTAAAATGTATTATTCAAGGCCTCTTTTATTATAAAGGTTTTACAGGTAATGTTTAAGATCAATGCTAAAGTACCATGCGGCTTTTGTGGTTTGGTTTCAGAATTTGTCGTATGAATGTGTTTTTCAAAAAAGTTTAGCTGTATCGTATAAATAATTGGGGGAGGAAACTAACTGTAGATTTTATAAATTCTGAACGGCTTTAAATCTATGCTGTGTTGTTAGTTATTTGTGTTCATATATTTTTTACAAATCTTATTGAATTGGTACTAGTTTTCCACTCACCATGGCCGCTATATATTTTTTTATCGTACCTATGTACTCGTAACTCGTGAAAGTTACCGTAATGGTGGCTCTCATCGTGTAGACAGCTTTATCATGGCTAAACCTTCTTGCAGGATTTTATGTACTTGCTCAGTGGTCATACCTATGATCTCAGCTATTTCACGCACCTTCACTCGGCGATCGTCAAATACAATATTATGGTCTTTTCCAACAACGTCCTCAGTGACTTCGATTGGACGACCAGAGAGAAGCATCAGATGTGCTTGAGCAGTTATGTTTAAAATCATTCAACCAGTTACAAATAGTCCGCAACGTTGGTGCATTGGTGCGATAAACAGAATTAAATTCAAATTTTATAATGACAGCACTGCAACTCAGCACCGAAATTCAGATGTTTCCATGGTTGTGAAAAATTTAGAAGTGATCCTGATCACTGTCAAGCAAAATCACAAGCTCTTCTTTTTTTGAGCCGATTTTTTTACACTTTTCATTTAAAGGACTTTTCAAACAGCCCTCGTAATACCCATGAGTCAGATGTCCATTTCCCCTAGCAATTCTACCTGGTGGTTGTTCTAGTTCGCTAGTATGGGCGGCGGGGCGGCGGCACAGCGGCGTGGTGGGCCGGCTGCTGGCGGCGGGCGCGCGGCCCAACTCGTGCGACAAGTACGCCACGTCCGCGCTGACGTGGGCGGCGCGCGCCGGCGACGTGCCCTCCTGCACCGCGCTGCTGCGCGCCGGCGCCGACCCCAACACCGCCGGCATGTACTGCTGGACGCCGCTGCTGCAAGCCGCTCACGGTACCCACCAAACCTATTTATGCTAGCAGTGGTGGGCAAAGTACGGCCCGCGGGCCAACTCCGGCCCGCGAAACCATTTTATCCGGCCCGCCGCGGATACATCGAAATAGTTTGTATATGGCCCGCGATGATTATATTTTGAGGATTCACCCGTTATAAAGTAAAATATTTGAATACATAGAATGACATACATAGATAGATTGATGAATAAGTAAAAGAATCAGTTTGTCTAGCCGCGTAGTTCAAAAAAAGGTTGAGAAATTTCAGAGGGCCAGAGTTGCAGCAAAACTGCACTTTTATATAAAACCGTTCAATTTTAAAATTTTGCAGTTTTGCTGCAATTCTGGCCCGCCTCCGAAATTTCTCAAGCTTTCTGGCCCCCCACGAAAAAAGTTTGCCCACCACTGTGCTAGACAGTGATGCAAATATTTCCTTACCCATAGTTGGGTAAGGCCACGGAGTGTTCAAACCGCCCCCGCTTGTGTGTTACTAAAAAAATAAATGTAACATTACAAAAAGCATTTATTTTCTAGGTATCATGTAAGAACCTAATCACAACTACCTATTGTAATTAAAAATAAATGCCACAGATATAAATCTTTGTCTATTTTGGTAACACACAAGCTGGGGCGGTTCGAACGCTCCGTGGCCTTACCCAGTTGCGTCTTAAAACTTACAGCTATAACTTCAAAACATTAATGATTGTGCGAGTGGGTCAATCAACTTTTCTTTGTATGTTATTTTTTCGAGTTCATAAGGCTTAAGGGTACAGAAAAACTAAATGGGTTTTCATTAAATATTGCGGGTTTTTATTATACAGATAAATAGTGAATCAAACACTTATTTTTCTTTCACTGGTAACACGGTGGACCAAGTTGTCTCCCAGTTTCGTGTAATAATAGTTGATTGTCCTTTAAGTTACCAGTGTTTTTGCCAAAAACGTAATTCTGATTTGGATAGCTTAATTTCGCTTGTACTAACAATGAATCTATTGATTAAAAACTGGCTTTGCTTTAACAGTGTGTTGTATAGTTAAGAGATACCCAAATGTATAAAGAATAGTTGATTCACCCAAGTACAGAAGGTGCACTTCTTTAGTAAAAGCGTTTAGATAGCTCGAGCGTGCCTACTCCGTGCATAATAATGTATAAATTCGCAACCAACCCAACTGGTACTTGTAGCTTAGCGCCTGAAGTACGGAGTGCACCTGGCCTGCTGCCGTAACAGTGGCAGTGGAAATATGTCTGCAAAACAGAGGCCAAGCCACATTCAACAATAGTCAGTTTTGAAACGCTTAGTTATTAATCTCAGCATAATACACTGTTAGCCGAATGCTTTCAGGTAACTGTAGTAATGGCGTCGAGAAAGTTCATAATATCATCAAATCTAGAGAAGTGCTGGTGTTGGTGTTGCCAACATTAGATAACTTTTCATTACTAAACTAGTTGAGATGTCTTTATGTCGGCTTTAAAAATGTCACAGATTGTTTACGACTGAGTATATTAACCGCTGCAGGGAACCACTTGGAGATCGTCCAGATGATTTTGGAACACAAGCCTAACGTGAACGCGCTAGACAAGGACGGCTATACGGCGCTCGCCATCGCCTGCAAAGAGGGTTACTATGATATCGCGGTGGCGCTCATCAATACGGGTGCTTACATTAATGTGCAAGTGAGTATCAACTGGTTGAATATGAGTATGAGTTCTTGCCCGCGACACCGTCCAGAAGGCTTTTATCGCTTTTCCTTCGGGAACTTTCCAATTTTCCAGGATGAAAAGTACCCTATGTCCTTTCACGGAGATCAAACTATTTAGCGGTTTAGCTGTGAAAGCGTAAAAAACCAACAGGGTAACTTTCGCATTTATAATATTAACTAGCGACCCGCCCTCGCTTCGCTTCGGTTTATGTGAGTTTTCGGTAACACCCGTACATAAAACAAAGTTTATTATACATGAAAACCTTCCTCTTGAATCACTCTATCTATTAAAAAAAATCGCATCAAAATCCGTTGCGTAGTTTTAAAGATCTAAGTATACATAGGGACAGACAGCGGGAAGCGACTTTGTTTTATAATATGTAGTGATATGAATACTATGACCATCGCCAAGGCTTTATTTCAAACTTATTAGGATCGGAACTAAACCAAATTAAACGACTTAATTTTTTATAGTAAAAATGAGTATCCAATTCTTTCATATTTCCCTGACACTAATTCCCAATTCTCATTATACTGATAATCCGTTCAGCGTTTCAAGTCAAGACTCAAATAAACTTACCTGATGTACTGACACATCACTTTCTAGGATCACTCCAAAGACACGCCGCTCATCCACGCGGTGAAGGGCGGTCACAAGAGCATCGTGGAGGCTCTGCTCAAAAAACACGTGGACGTGGATTTGGCGGGGAAGGAGAAGAAGACCCCGGTGTACACCGCCGTGGAAAAGGGACACGTCGCCATATTGAAGCTGCTCCTGGCGTCCAATCCTGACCTGGAGCATTGTACTAGTGTGAGTGAACCTTTAGCTACAGCTGGGACTTCCAAAGTGACTGGTTACAGTGAAAATGCAGGTTACAGTTTGCGGTTTTAGGACTGTAGTCTTAAGATTATAGGCCCGTGAATGCATATGTCTACGGGTCACAGATCACATTTACCGTCAGTTGTCCGGTGGGCTTGGTTGTCCTCTCTTTGCCATAGTAAAAAAGACGGGCTTATTAAGTGCGGTAATAACATGCTTTTACCGATCTCAATATGACTTTGATCATTGCCACTAAGTGCGTCTGGCCTTCGAATTCATCGAAACGGGCCTTCTTATGAAGCGCATTGTAAGCGAGCAAATCTAGCTCAGACTGCTTTCACAAATGTTCATTGCAAAATGAACTTTCTGAATTTAAGAATAAAATTTTATAAAGCTTTTTTCTTTTATTTATTTTTAATCTGATTGCGATTCCGGATACGATAGGATACAGTATTATAAATACCTTTGATCTAAAGTCGGGCACTTATAGGTCAAGGCTCCTAAAAACCGTACTTACTCGTACGTATCTCTTTATAATTTTCCTGTCCACTGTTACTGATGATTGTTGTTTATCTGTGGGTTAGAGCGGCGACACCCCGCTGCTCCGCGCGGTGCGCTCGCGCCACGCGGAGATGGTGCAGCTGTTGCTGGAGCGGAAGGTCCGCGTCAACGTCGCCGACAACCGCGGCGACACGGCGCTTCACATCTCTATGAGGGCTCGCTCTAAGGTACGTGTTCAAAATGCTCTTGAGATACCTTGAGATATCTTTTTCTTCTCGTTTCCTATGGTTATCACCTAGCAAAAAAAAGAAATAAGGTCAACCGGGTCAATTGCGTGAATGGGGTAAATGCATCTTTCAAAGAATAAAACGAAATACGAAATGTTTTAAGCGGTGCTGCCCTGTCATAGAGTAGTTTTAGTACTATTGCCCACAACTAATCAATAGATGTCGCCTCTATCTACGTATTTTTCGTTGAATATCGCCATCTTATTTTTGTCACTTTCTTGTGGGTCTCGCACATGTGACAGGGGGTCTGCCAAATCCGAGAAAATCATCGAAAACACCTTCTCTTTCGATGTGTTTTAATGGTGAGTGTTAAGTTTTTGAATTGATCAACCCATTGTATTGTTTATTTTGTTTTTAAATAGTTTATTTTTGCCAGAATTTAACAATGAAAAAAGTAAGTTTATTTTTTATTTTTGGTGTAAATGCGTACCACAGAGTGGGGTTATTGCGTCTGATGTGACGCTATTACCCCGAAATCAGTGGTTGTAAACATTTTTTGTATGATTTGTTTTTTAAACGAATTCTAAAGACAAAGTTATAAATATAAGGTAAAAACTGTGTGGAAGATAATAAATAGAGAAACAGGTAAATCAAAAACTCGTGATAATAAAATCGCTCTAAACAATGGTGACAAACGAATCACCTCAAACAAAGACGTGGCCTTAGCGTTCGAAGATTATTTCTCCACCATAGCCATTAATACCACGAAATGTCTTCAATCATCTGCGATTGAAGCTCAACAATCACTTTGTGCTAATGTTACTAAATGTAATGTTAGCTTTGATTTTAGCTATGTAGATTCAGCTACTATTGTTAAGGTATTTAAATCGCTCAGTTTAAAAAAAACTGAGGATTTATGGGGAACTTCAGTTAAAGTCATCCATCATGTCATAGATATAATTGCTCCTCACTTAGCTTTAATCTACAATAATTGCATTTCAGAGGGGGTCTTTCCAAATCTTATGAAATATAGTAAAGTCATACCACTTTTTAAATCAGGTGAGATGAGTGATTTAACGAATTTCCGTCCCATTTCTATTCTACCTGTTTTAAGTAAAGTTTTTGAGAAGTTAATGTTAAATGATATGTTAGGTCACTTCAATAGAAATAAACTGCTTAACAGTAATCAGTTCGGCTTCACCAGAGGACGATCCACAACTGATGCAGCATCTGTACTCATTAAATATATATACAATATTTGGGAGAAATCTTGTGATGCAATAGGAATTTTTTGTGACCTTTCCAAAGCTTTCGATTGCGTAGATCATGCGACTCTCATATTAAAATTAGAACATTATGGTCTGACTAATAATTCTCTAAATCTCATGTCCTCATATCTTAGTGATAGGACACAAACGGTTGTTGTAAACAGAACACAGTCCATTGGAGCAGCTGTTAAATTAGGTGTGCCTCAGGGCTCCATATTAGGTCCTTTCTTATTTTTGGTTTACATTAATGACTTACCACCCATGATAGAGAATATTTGTGATATTGTGCTATTTGCTGATGATACATCATTGATTTTCAAGGTAGACCGAAAATCCGTCAATTACACTAGGATAAACGCCACGCTAGGTAAAGTACATAATTGGTTTACTAGTAACAATTTGCTACTCAATGCTAGGAAAACTAAATGTGTTAGGTTCGCTTTGCCTAATGTTAGACCGGTAGAATCTAGTATATTTCTAAATGGCGAGTGTTTGGAAATGGTAGATAAGGCGCTTTTCTTAGGGATAACTATAGACAAAAACTTGCAATGGAGTCCCCACATAGCAGTACTAGCAGGTAAATTAAGTTCTGCAGCTTATGCTGTTAGGAAAATCAGGCAACTTACGAATGTTGAGACAGCTCGCTTAGTTTATTATAGTTATTTTCATAGTGTTATGTCATACGGTATTCTGGTTTGGGGAAAAGCTGCTGACATACAGACTATATTCGTGTTACAAAAAAGAGCCATCCGTTCTATATATAACCTAAACTCCCGTGATTCTTTAAGATTACTATTTAAAGAAATTAGTATTTTGACAGTAGCGTCACAATTTATTTATGAGAATATTATTTATGTCATTAAAAATCAGGACTCTTTTATTAAGAATTGTGATATACATAATTTTAATACAAGAAATAAAAATAAAATAGCTACTAAAAAATTTCGTGTTCGTAAGGTTTTTAAATCATTTGTAGGTCAATGCATCCATTTCTATAATAAATTACCTGACGAAGTTTTAAAGTTACCATTTCCAGTACTTAAAACTTACTTGAAAAAGTCGCTGATGTCTAAAGCTTACTATAGGGTCGAGGACTATCTATCAGATAAAAGTGCTTGGCCTAAACTAAACACCCAAATAACTTAATAATAACTTCATCGTAAGAAATATGTAAACATTGTATATTGTCTAGGGGACACGGTTTCTGTAGGAGAATGTATCGAAACTTTTTATGTAGTTGTATTACACCATCATAATTAAGTATAATTTTTCATAATTATTTTCTATTACTTACTACCAATTAGTTCTGGAGAAAACTCAGAGTTTTGACACATTTTCCTGCTCAACTACGCGTGAATACATTTATTTCTTATCGTATGTTAGATTCATTGTTTTATATAATGCTAGGTTAAGTTTTAAAATTGTACCTATATTTAAAAAACGACTAACTGTTGAGTTTCTTGCGGCGCTTCTTCTCAGCAGTGGTCTCTTGCGAAGCGCTGGTAGATTTTTGACGTGTAAAAGTGCCCGTGCGGCCTACTTACTGAATAAACATCTTTTATCTTTTTTTTATCTTTTTTATGGTATTTGACTAAAGTCAAATCAGTTTCTTTTTATGAAACATCAAAAACGCTCCGTTACTGTGGAATTTATAGGGATTACTGACTTGTGACGTCACAATCAAACAACGTCCTTATTGTTGGTTTTTATGAATTTATATTTATTAAGAAGTTATATTTTTTGTTAATAAATATTTTGATATATCTACTATGACTTTAACTTACCCTAAGTTGCCGACCTCTGCATTCTTTAACGGGGTAAATGCGTTACTCTTAAATTCAATAAAAATAACGCAATTTCCCCAGCCTTTAGTTTAAGAGATGTTATTGACAAACCAAATACCATATTTTTATGTCTAGTACACGATAGAAATCGGTACTTCTCATTTAACATATTAAAATTAAATAACGTTAATATTAACCTATCTGATTGAGATGTTATTAATAAAAACGCATTTACCCCCCTGACATAAATTTCGTCATGATTTCTCGAATTTCAGAAATTTTAAAATTTTGTTCGGAAATCAATCAAATTTTAATATTTAGTAATGTGAATAAAAAATGTTATAAATTTTTCCATAGTATGGCAAAAGTTTCGAGGTAATTTATTAATAACTTAATGAGCAATAATTAAATAAAAACGCATTCAAAAGAATCATGTCGCAATTGCCCCGGTTGACCTTAAAGAAAATCGATTATTCGTGACGTACATAACAAATAACAGATTAATACGCACATGAAGAAAGTAGCTACGGAATGGTCCCAACTCAGCGTTGGTCTTCCGTTGGAACCATCACGTGAAACCGCGGAAGGTTACACACACACACATAATTATTTGAACACAAAAAAAAACAAATATTTTTTTTTTTAGAAAAAACGTAAAATTAAAAAAATTAGCATTATGTGTCATACTAAATGAAGTAAGAGTACCGTCATCAATTCATCATAGTATGCCACATGATGCCGACAGTATTTTATTAAGTATTAGTGGCTTGTCGAGACCAATGTTAAGGAGTCCAAACTCTACGTTTAGTACAACAGATATCCTGGTGTTATTTACCAACTACATCATTAGATTAGCTCTTACATACAATGTAATTATACCATAGATCGTTCTAATACCGATAACTAGTTCAAAATTGATTGGCAAGATTTGAACGTAACACTAGCGAAACACATATAATAGTCGCAATGTAACTGACGCATAATGCAATCTCATGAGATAAGAGTGCTGTAAGGACACGAGACCAAGTCGGTCCAAACCAATAAGACCAGAGTCTACCAGATAACAATGGTATGTATGAATTTATTTCTTCCTTTGCAGCAAATAGTCGAAATCCTTCTTCGCAATCCGAAGAACAGTCAACTACTTTACAAACCCAACAAACTAAACGAAACTCCGTACAACATCGACATGTCGTATAACAAAACAATCCTGGGGCAAATCTTCGGCGCTCGCAAACTGAATACGAATGAAGACAATGAGAATATGCTCGGCTATGAACTGTACAGTGCGGCGCTGGCCGACATGTTAAGTGAACCCAGTCTGTCCGTGCCCATCACTGTGGGCCTGTACGCGCGATGGGGCTCTGGAAAGTCGTTTTTGCTCAGTAAATTAAAAGGTCAGTAGTTTAGTATTAGTTTTGCTGTGGTTATAAAAATATGTGCTTTCTGACGAATTTGATTAATTGGGCTTTTGGGGGTCGCAGTCGATATCGAGTAGCGGCCGGCGAGCACCAGAGCAGTTTTACCCGGAATTATCGGTTTTGTCACAATAATTATGCTTGCCTAAGGCGATTCAAATCATTACATTACACCCTTGAAGTAAAACGTCTTCGGCAGAGACCCGATGATGCGAGTCATTTGCTATATTTTATTTTACATTTGCTAACTTTGACTACATAAAAATGACCAAGTATTTTAATGACAATACATGCGTTTACCTAACATTTGGGTTGGGGAAAAAAACTGTAAAGCGTTTAGTTGTCAAGTAAATGTTTGCTGGAATTAAATTTTGTGATAAAATGTTTGGGAACTAATAACAGGTGAAAAAAACACCGATACAAAGGTAACCCACAAAAAAACACATTCCTTTAAGGGATCTCTTCCAGCTTACTTTGTAATGACTGGGTGAGGACAACGCACGATAGTTATGTACCTAGTGGTATGAACATTCGCAGAGGAGATGAAGAACTTCGCGCGGCAGTGGAGCGAGAGCGGCTGGACGTGGTCGTGGGCGGTGTGGTGGGGCGCGTGGCACGCGGCGCTGACGGTGGGCGCGTGCGCGGCCGTGGCCGGCGCGCCCGCCTACGTCGCCGCCGCGCTCGCCTTCGCGCTCTGCGCCGCCATCTACTTCACGCTCTACGTGCTGTGGATGCTCGGCAACAGGTCAGTCACCTGACTTTACAATATAACCTGATTGTGCCGAAGGCTGCTCCTCAAATCCTGCCAGAGGGTTGTAAGAGAGTCGATGCGCGTTGTGTATTTCGATCACTGTGTGTTTTATTAAACTGGAACACTATGAGGAAATTTGAATCCATAGAAGATGGGGGAAAGAATTTTACTAATACCGTTCGGTTTTTTTTTCGTATAAACTAGTTTGACATAGTATTTTTTTGGTTCAATGTGAGTTGTTGGTAAAATTTTATATAAAAAATAAATTTTTATATAATAATTGTATTGAAATACCCAGAACAGCAAAAATCGTTCAAAGTAATAAATAAAAAAACATTTTAAAGATTTTTTGTATAGGCTAACTCATTTGTATGTAAAAATCATTACGGAAAAGTAAAGGAATTCAAAATGAAAAAGTTAGGACAACAAAACTTTGTCAATTTGGCCAAGTTTATATATTAGATTTCCCTATATCTCCTTTGATTTTGACTCTTCTCATACTGACCCAGTAAAAAAAACCCTATATAGTATAACACTCATCATCTCCCCTGCAGATACGAGTGGTGGTGGGCCGGCGGCGTGCTGTGCGCGCTGGGTCGCCGGTTCAACTCCCTGCTGCTGGTGCTGCAGGTCGTGTTCTGCCACCCGCCGGGCCCCAACGACCCGAGGGCGCTTCCGGCCACGCCTATAAGGTGAACTAAACCCCAAAACATCTCGATTTCGAGGATTGTAAACCTCAATCTATACTAGAAATTGATATTTTCAAAAAAGTCATCTTAAAATTTTTTTGAAGAAGAGAGTTCAATCCAATTATTTCCTGTTATGACTAAAGTACTAAGTAAGTAAAGCCTGACTAGAAAAAAAACCTCTCAATAATGCGGAAACTATATGAACTCTTATTTCTGTTGCAATTCACGAAACACAGATGAAAAAATTAGGAGTGTCGGCCCCATTAGAGTTCTTTTTTCTGCCTAAGCTTTACTTACAAAACCCTCAGTGCACTAGCCCCGACTTGAATTTAGCCGTCTATTTACTTTGCTTTATTTCTAAATCATTTCTGTATTGTGCAGATTCCATTTCACGGAAGGCATGAAAAGCGGCAGTCAGGAAGGCGAAGCGATGGTGGTGCAGATGATCGCGAGCTTGGCTGAAGCTCTGGAGTGTCAGTACGGACGCATCTGCACAAGGCTTGCGCGCGCGTTTCGACCTAGGCCCGTTTCCTCCACATCTGGGTGGAAGTGAGTATGACCTAATGGGCTAGCTTTAGTTGAAATTTTTAAGCACCATTCATTGTGCACCCCTAGGGTATGCAAGGAATACTCCCTCCAAATTGCCTGTCCCTGTCCAGCGCGTGCGTTGCTCGATCAGCCAGTCAGGTTCACCTTTCACATGTATAGATTTCCTTTGTTTTCATCATGCTACAATGGAGTCCTAGAGACAGAACTACATAAAAGTGTAATGTTTAGATGGCGTCGGGTGTGCTGCGTCCCTCACATCGTGACCTTCGAGCTGTGCTTCACGTGCATTCTCGTGGGGCTCTGTGTGCTCGTCATGTTCCTCACGGACCCCGGGACTGATACACAGTATGAATTGTCCTCTTTATTCAATTTTTTATTTATAAAATATTTAGTCAATATTTAGTACATTACATTTTGCTGGTTTGCACGGTGATTTAAATACTTTTCAATTACTAGCGTAGAGGCTTTCCATCTAAGTCCTCAGGGTTTGCAATTTTGCAGTTGCAGTCCAGGGATAGTCTTGGGAATGCAAATGTTTATGGGCCCTTAGGTCCCACTTATCATCTGGTGGACCTTATACTTATCTTTTTGCCTATTTCTTTTTCATTTTTTACAATATTTATCATATTTTAAAATATATCTTTCTCATTCCTTAAATTATTGAGTACAGTAAAAACAATCGTAACCAACTACATCCCCTAACAAGTAAAAATAGCAAGCTTAAAAATAATTATGTTATTAAGAAGTCTGCATTGTTATATAGGTTTATTTCGCCAATTTCTCATGTTTTATTTAAATCTACCTATTGACACCCGTAACACTAAGACGGATTTAACGACACATCGCTTGTCTAAAAGCGCGCTATCTATTCAGCCTTTACAAGGATAAAAATAATCATACATACATACATACTGGTCAAAAACATTACCCTCCTCCTTCGGCAGTCGGGTAAAAAGTGTAGGTTGACCCGACGGCTCATTGTCAGTGAGATTGGGTCGTCGTCGATCAGGCGGCGTGAATCCAACAGGGGCTGATGTTCGCGGCGTGCGCCGTGTCCGGCGTGGTGCTGCTCGCCAACCTGTACACGTGGGGCCGCGTGCTGTGCGCGCTCGTGCTGCCGCCGCGCGCGCGCCTGGCCCGCGCGCTGCGCCGCGACGCCACCACGCTGGCGCTGCGCCCCGAGGTGCAGACCCTCACGCAAGTGGTGAGTCACACTACCGCGCTAACGGGGGACACTGAACCATCTGATCATTATACTCCGCTATGTTTTGCGGGAGGTTATGTTATCTTATTTATCATTATTCATGATGATTTTTAGTCATAATTATTTCGCAAGTATAAATTCTGCCCTCCTAAATAAAAAGGAAGCATTCGCAATTTGATAGGCAAAGTAAATTCGATACCTTAGTGCACAATCGTACTAAATGATTTTTTTTTGCCAGTAAAGTTACGAACTTATTATTTGTGTACAAAAATAGTAACTGTTCTACAATAAATTTTCAAATGTAATTAGTACAATTCGTTCATTAAATTACAAAACGGACACAATCCGAAATGAGTCAGTGTTGCATTTTGAAATTAGAAGCGGTTGGAATACGATTTTTAATGGAAGAGCAAATTATTTTGGAATGTGTCAGTTTTGTATTCAATGAACAAATTGTGAACTAATAACCCACTATCTTAAGAAATAATGTCACTCGTACATACGCGCTTCTATGAGATATGGGGCCTTTTTACTAAGGAGAGCAGTATTTTTTCTCGGATGTAACCGTTTTCTTTTAGGATTGTCATAAAACAAACCTAACCTATCGTAGTTTTACCTACATCTCAACAATAATATAACAATATTAACTGTCGGTAATTATGTAATTATAATTATGACTATAAAAATGACAGGAAGCATCAGGTTCACGTTTCGCGGGACTTTTATGACTGCGTCTGGGCCCTTCGGGCATAACATCGCACCTTCCTTTTGACGTATTGGCCTTCTTTTGTCCGGTTCTGATCCTTGCAGCCAACAATAAATAAACGGACTCCTCGGTGTACTTGTACAATAACAAATAATATGGTGGATTTTACGGCTCAGGATATACCAATTGAAGAGTCTCGATGCAACAATTGAAGAGTCTCGATTTTTGAGATAATGTACCCTTCATTACATTTAACGTGATTTGGACATTATGTATTACTTAATGTCGTGTTTGGGTAATTACGTCTTTTCTCTATTATCCTCCCTGGTGACGTGTGTCCGGATTTCTTTAAAAATGTACACCTGAAAATCAATTATATAACAATTTTTCGCCCCTACTCCTTCAGGTGTCGTGCCTAGATGCTTTCACGGGCCAGCAGACCCGGCTGGTGGTAGTGGTGGATGCCCTGGACAGCTGCGAGCAGGAGAAGGTCCTCGCGCTGCTCAACGCGGTCTACGCGCTGTGCTCCGACCCCAAGAGCCCCTTTATACTGCTGCTGGCCATCGACCCCCCATATCATCAGCAAGGTGAGCTGATGAGCCTTTGGCGTAGTAAATTTTTTAAACCTATACAGGGTGTCTTGGATCGAATAAGAGATATTTGGCGGGGTAATAGTTCGCAACGATTCTGATCACGGGGGTATGGTTCATTTTTGTTTCTGTTAATGTAAAAAAAAAAAGAAGGATTAATTATATTAATTTTGTTACTTGATGTATCGCAGCCGATATCTCGACCTTGACATTTTGACGCTGATACTATACTACTACAAACGTTCGTAGTAACTAACGTCAAAATTCTAAAGGTCAATGACCTGACACCATACGTTGTTTACATGGTATGTAAACAAACAGTTCGTTCCATGTAAGCAGAAATCTGACTAACATTTTAAAATAATTATAAATTTTAGTGCAACTTACTGTATTTTCATTAGTGCAACTTACTGTATTTTCATTTTTGCAATTTGAACACTAGCTGGTTTTAAATGTGAATTCACTAGATCTCTTGTTCACGCTTCGCCAAGACTGATCATAATATTATCGTCCTTCTTATATTATTGTCGAGATCTAACCATTTACCATTCTTTTCTGTTCTAAAGTGGCCCGTATAACCGGTTTACAGCAAAAATAATGACGACTTGAATATCTCAAAATAACATAACAATGACATAATATTATAATGACAGCCATAAATTCATAGACTCAGACATAGAGTTCAGATAGACATGGATTGAACGATCCGATTATTGCCCTCCGTATTGATCTGCGTGGTATTTGTGGCAGTAGCCAACAGCCCCGAATGCAAAATATTTTGTCCATGGATATAAAGGCCGTCGCATAATTGATTATAATTTATTATGATGTCACACTTACCATAGAGAACAAAAAATACCAACCTTTCCTAGGCCATGGAATGGATAAACTTACGTGTAGAGACGATTTTATTTTTACAAAACCTAAACCTAAACCTCTTTTCATAAAAAGTATTCAATGGTACAAGATTTAAAAAAATACTATGCTGAACTGTCAAAGGAGAATAACAACTTATTGATTCGTTTTAATTATTGTGTGTTGTATTCATAGTTATCCCTGATGGTGGTAGAAATCAATGAAATAAATCCATGATTCATGATCTAATAAAATAACTTTAATGTACCTACGAGTACAAGTGCTGTTTTTACCTGTGCGAGTGTGGGAAGAGTGTGAGTAAACATCGTAATCGTAAGTTTCATTTTTAAATTATTTCACATAATAGCCCTTATCAGAGATCATCTTTTCATTCATATTATAGTTCAGTTTCAGTCTATTTTCAGTTTTCTAAACACCGTGGAGCTTTTGACCGTGATTAGAAAGTTTGTTGATATGGAACAACTTGTTTATTTACATTACGTTGTGACACATGTTATGTCATACACCGGTATGACGGGGTCAAAAATGTAGCAGTGCTAGTGATTCAATATCGACAAAATTTATCGACAACGATATAAAGCAATTTTTGATCATCATTAAAATAAGTAATGGCCTAGCTTGAATGACTTTTAATTATGTGCAAACCTCTTATAATACAAAGAACCGGTATCTGACATTGACTCTGGACTCGAGTCACTTTTGACAACCGTTGAAATTACATTGAATAAACAAATTAATTCAGTACGACAATATTCTTTAGTGTTCCGACGAATTGAGAAACATTTAGTTTTTAAGTCGGTTAAAAAATGATTCGAAAGAAAAAGATCGTTTATCTTCATGGAAAGCTGATCATTTAGATATAGAAGATAAAGGTATTTACAACTTTATTTTGTAAGTACCTAATGGAAGATCCATATGTCACGAAAAAAAATTGTCGATAAACTTAATCGATATTTAATGAATCACTAGCACTGGTACATATTTGCCCCCGTCAATCCGGTGTATGGGTTATGAATGAATTAGTTAAGATGGAGCACACTGAGAGCATCGTCAGGATAAATCAGTCTGTAACTCAGTCAAATATTAACTTAAAAAAAAGTTACCAATGTAGAGATGATCCAAATCATCCACCCTATCTACGGTTAAAATTTCTTCGATTGATTTCAAGACACCCTGTATACATTTAATCTCTTTAAAAGTATAACATTACTCAAGTTACAATAGTTAAAGTATTTTGATGATATTTTGTAGTAATATATAAATCGATTTTAAAAATACATATAATTCAGCTATTTTGGTTTCGGTTTTTAAACTACCCCCTTTACAGTTATGGTTAAGGATGGATGTAGAGAATACACATTGCGAATAAAACTAGCGTATGCTCAAACACAAAAGAGGATAGAGTTATAGAATTTTCTGGCCTGTTTGTTCTGCAATTAATAACGTAGCTGTAGCGATTACTTCGAAGTAAAAACAATTTAATGCCTATGTCATAAAATGAAAAGTTTTTGTTGTAGTATCCTCTACTTATGATAATGTCACACATTGTTCATAAGTAAAGTAGTCGCTAAAATCACGTCCCGCCTAATCTCTGCCGTAAAAACAACATTCCTTCCGTGATGAACTTACCCAGCATGTGATGACTTTCTAAAACCATAGATTTAACAGCTTCACGTATGTGCAGGTTGCTTGGATGGAGGTCAGTTACGCGCCCCGAAATGTTGGTGTCTTTTTTTAGTCATGTTGGGTCTCGATGTTGTGCAAGACTCTTGGTGTTCTGCATGATTTGTTAATGCCCATGTTTTAAATATATGTTTCTAATTTTGTACCTAAAATTGTTACTCTATTCCAATTCACATTTGATTATTATGTTCAAAAACAATTGGAACGGAAGTAATTCAACATTCAATATCTTATTGATGTCGCATGCAGTTGCGTTTCAGAGTTATTCATTGTTCAGAAAAGCCGTTCACATTTAATACTGATAAGCGTAAAGTAATAAACTAATGATATAAAACTCCAACCATCCTCAAAAGGAACAGGAGTAACTCTCAAACAAACATAATTTCATGTATCTATCATGTTATAAGGGATTTTATAAACGAATTCTCTGTTTAAAAATATTGTGCTTCTCGATATTCCATTTGCCGCTTCAGATACTACTATTGGTAGCTTATCCGTCTAGACAAGGAACCGTTAGAAACGTTCCGAGTCTGCCATTCATCCGATTATAGATTATTAGATCGATTGGAATCATGATCATACCGTCACTCCTCTTTAGGCCGTGGAAGTGAACAGTCGCCGGGCGTTCTCGGAGAGCAATATCGGCGGTTGGGACTACTTGAGGAACATGGTCCAGCTGCCGTTTTACCTGCAGAATTCTGGCGCTGAGACGGGTCAAGACGGCACAGCAGACGTCCGGCCAAACGGTGCAGAACATAGCCCACTGATGACTTCTCGGCTTCTATGCAGAGATCCGTGAGTTGACAATCGTAAATGGCGCACCGAGAAGAAGATAATACCCATTTTGTAATGAACTTTATTCTCTATGCAGTAAGGTTAATTTGAACGAGCCTAAATTTTAATACACATTTTCAAAGATTTTTGTTATTTCTCAAAATCTGTAAATAATGAATACTTCATTTTATTTATCCCATAAGATTTTTGATTAATAAACTTCGGAGATAAGAGACGGTAATGTTTTGTAAAAAAACTTTAAATTTAAAAAAAATAGTTGTAGTTGCTGAGAAAATCTACTGTGACATACAGACAGACAACGAAGTCTCACCATAAGGAGTTCCT
>CAWYPN010000232.1:0-18684 GCA_963966035.1 Acleris laterana
CAGAACTTATAGCTGGACTAGGTACATGTGTGCAAAGTGTATATTTAAAGGTGGTAAAAAAGAAGCATTTTTGAACAATCCTAGTGTGTTATTTTCCCGTGTTTTCCAACGTTATCGTCGTGTTCCTGACATCTTTAGCAGTAAGTTTTTTCCCGAAACAGTTGGCGCGCTGACAGCACATTCGTATCCCTGAAAAGTGAACTCGCCTTTGTGTTCGAGATGGTTCCGCGGCGAGGGGTGGTGTCCGGGCGAGGGGCGCGGCAGCGAGGGCGAGGCGGGCCACGTGGTGAAGGGCGAGGTGGGCGGCGGGTGCGGCGAGGCCACGGGCGCGGCGAGCGGTGACGGCGCCATGGGCGACGCGGGCGACGCCGTCACGCTGCCAGGCGCGCCGTTGCCACCGTTTCCGCTTCCGACGCTTCCGGTGCCGTTCGGCGGGGACGTCATGCTGAACGAACTGTTGTTGATCTGCAATACAAGAATCATCATAAAAATCAGCAAGTGGTTTAATCTTTAAGTAACTTTTACTAACAAAAACCCACACCAGTATACAGGGTGTCTCATTCAAATCGGTCAGTATGGGAAAGTCTGAAACTATAAGACATACGAAGATTTGTTCTTAGGAACCATGTCACCGATTTTGATAAAAAGAAAAACTGCATTCATACATTTGAAAAAAAAACTGTACCCAGCTAGGGAATCGAACCTGGTTGTTTTGAAAAAATAAACTTACACTATTTCTATTCATATATCGATTGTGTAAGTCTTAAGCAGTAAATGTTTCTAAAAAACGTGATGTCTAAAATCCAGAAAATGCATTGCTTTCACATAATTTTAATTTATTTTAATAGATGTTCGAAGTGACCACCGTTACAATATTCAACAAGTTCAGGCATGTTAAATTGTTGTTACCTAAACGTGTTGAATATTGTATTGAAAAAAAAAACGTGGTCACTTCGAACACCTATAAATTAAAGTATGTGAAAACAATGCATTTTATTCATTTTAAACATCATGTTTCTTAGAAACATATACTGCTTAAGACCTACACAATCGATATCTGAATAGAAATAGTGTAAGTAAGTTTATTTTTTCAAAACAACCAGGTTCGATTCCCTAGCTGGGTACATTTTTTTTTTCAAATGTATGAATGCAGTTTTTCTTTTTATCAAAATCGGTGACATGGTTCCTAAGAACAAATCTTCGTATGTCTTATAGTTTCAGACTTTCCCATACTGACCGATTTGAATGAGACACCCTGTATATAGAAGACCAACCACAAAGCAAGCATATTGAATAAATAAAACCTTTAGCATATGTCTTGTTTGCCTAGCATAATAATGAGTCACATGTTTGGTTCATATACTTATAGTTAATTTAATTACCTACTCAGACATAGTGGGTTATAATAATAATCAAGCATAGTCCATAGGATGTCAGCGCTAACAGATCTCATTGGTTAAGAATTTCTTGAAGTGTTTTAAACAATTGCAACCTTACCGACCACTTTACCGACTTATTACGTTAGTCCATAATACAAGTATGTAACGGTCGCACTGAGTCAGTTAATGACGGTCGTTCCTTGGTGACCATTTTTATACACAAGTTTAAAACAGGAACGAGTTAAATGACTGAAATGAGTCTGTGTACGGAGGTAAGACGGATAATTTGACTTGCGATCCTACACAAGAAGTGCTTCCAAAAGGGCACAGGCCTCTTTGTCAGGGCTCCAAAGCTTGTGTATATACCTGGTGCTGTGCGGGCGAGGCGGGGTGCGGCGTGACGGGCGCGGAGTGCGGGGTGTGCGGCTGCGGCGGGGTGAGGGGCGCGGGGAAGCGCAGCCCGCCCGGCGGCATGGGCGACATGGGCGACGGCGGCGACTCGTCCTCGGCGAGCAGGCGCGCGCTTACGTTGTCTTCCACGTAACGCGATAAAAAAGCCTGGCAACAACAAATCCGAGATTAATAGGTAAACTATCTTGGAAGTCAATTACGGTAACCTATCGAGAATATATTACTAACACTTAGTAGGGAAAAAATTTATCATATCATATGGGATCAAAATGATGAATGATGAATGAGGGCGGTTCATTAAATCTAGAAAGTAGCAAGGGATTCAAGCGATACCGCCTATGACGAAAATAAAGTGGTACGTACTGCAAATCAAGTTCTTAGAAAATCATCATAACACAATAGTTATTTATACTCTTGATTATGAATATCAAAAAACCTTTAAAAAAGAAACTTGATAAACAAAAACCATGTCTAGAAAGATAAATTACAACATTGAACCTCTTTTGAAAGATAAAAAAAACAAGTTTTTATACCATTAATGGTATCAGAATATCCACCCCCATCAATAGGACCCGTATTTTTCATGCCGTTGACGTAAAAATTACGTCACGGTATATAGAGTATGATTACAAATGGTTTTATTGTAATTATTAAAAATAAGTCGTCAATAATTTAAGCATGTACAATTGAGTTAAGTAACCTATTAACGCGTAGAAAAATAAATACCTACTCGTACTTCATACGTAAAACGTAAATGAAACTACCTATTTGTTTTGTATTTTATGTTGATATATACATTTTATTAAATGATATTGTTTGTAAATTTCAACAATTAAGCAGAAAACAGAATTCCTCCTCTCTAACTTGAAGCACACCATACTTAGATCCCATACAGAGAAAATCTTCGTCATCTTCGTTTTCATACATAATGTAATGAATATTCATAAAAATATGATCATTTTTTAAACATTTTTTTTTTATGTTATATTTTGATCACAATTAGAACAATTAACGTTTTTGTGGTGTACGGTTAAAAACGGATATTTGTAGAAAAACTCTTATAAAGATAACATTGTGCCAATTGTAATTTTTTTCAACAATAGGAAATGTAAACAATAATTTAAACAGTATTAAAATCTAAGTTACATATGTTTTATTTAACAAACTGACAATCTGTTCTTTTTTGAGTGACAATAAGATAAAAGTCATGTACTGATTGTTTCAAGAAACGATATCGGTTAACTAAAGAGGTTGACATATGATTAATACGAAATACTAATTGGAATCATACTGTATGTAGCGTGAGGTCATTTTTGCCTCAACGCCATGATAAGTACGGGCCCTACCCATCACCAAAGCATTGTAAGCAAACTGTGACCAAAGTAACCCAAAGGATTGTCATTGTAATAAGCTCTGTAATGAGCGTCACCATGATAATAATATCTGCATAACAACTCTTACAGCGTTGTTATGCGGTTACGCCTCTCTAGTTCTCGTTTTCTCGTGAATTCAAATACTAGTTAGTAAACTAGCTCTAAATTTAAATCATTTAGAAAATGAACAATTATGAAACACGACTTAATGATACCGTAAGTTCGGCTTTACCTTCAGGCCCAGGGCGGGCGCGAACTCGTCGACGACGGGCGTGCGGTCGAACTTGGAGTAAGCGCCGTCGCGAATGGTGACCATTCCACCGCCGCGAATGTTGACCTCCAGCGAGTACGCGCCCGCGTAGATTATGCGGATCTACAAACATGGATCGGGTGAATACATGGATTGTAATTGGCGGCTTAATTCATACAGAACTAGCTTAATATCACTGAAAGTTGAAATAAATTTCTTAAATACTAGTTTTATAATTTTTAACTAATCAGATAACATTGTTCGACAACGGGGCTCATTTCTACTCAATAAAACCACATTGTTTTTGTCATTTTATAATATTGTCGTTACGATAGCTCTTATTACACGAAAGTAATAGCGGCAGAGTTAAAAACATGACGATAATATGTGAAAAGACTACTTGAACGATTTCACATCTTCAATACAATTACATATCATTTTAGGGGTCGCAGTGACCTCAGTGATTTCGAGTAAGCTCGCTATTGTTTTTTAAGCAAAATCCAAAAAAAGAGGAGTGAAGACAAAGTAAGTCTGCCCGTCTATTATTAATGTTTATCTATGGGTTTACAGCTCTCAACAGTTTTAAGCGATTTCAGGGCGGTTCAGAGTTCCATTCCAAAATGGTGAATGTGGTTCTTAACCTTTTCCACGCCATTGACGGATACATCCGCACCACTGGTTCAACGCCAACGACGGATATTTCCGTCATGGTTGACAGCGCAAATTAAACCTGATTGGCTAAAAGGTAAAGTTGACATTATCTTTGGTGTTTAGCTGTCCTTGGCGTGTGAGCGACGACTTTATTTTTGACATAGCGTTGAAAAGGTTAACTTTATATGACGTTAACCGTGTAACTCAAGCATACGTGGTCCGATACTTAAATTCACATTGCACAGTCACGTCGGCGGGAGGGAGGAGGATTCGTGGATTTAAAACACTATAAGAAAGGTAGAAAGGCGGAACTGGCACCGAGCGTGTATTTGAGAGAAAAATAAATCCAGCAACGCCCGAAGGACTATGATGGAATGCCTCTACGTAAGTATGTAAGTGTCCCGTACCTTGCGCCACGAGTGGGCCAGCAGCGTGAAGGTGGGCGTGGGCATCTGCGTACGCACGTGGTGCAGCCCCAGCTGCGGCAGCGCTGGCAAGCGGCTGAGCGCCAGCAAGGGGGCGTACGTCTCGCGCAGGACTACGCCGAGCGAGAGCAGATCCTTGTGCCTGTGACATCACATACGATCATCACTATATCCCATCAAAATGCCATGAGGTTAAATTAAAGCACCGGGAAGGCATTTACCAGCCCCACAAGTTCGTGTGCGTCTATCTAAGCATCGGAATAAGAGTAGAGTGCAACAAAAGTGTAGTGTAAGTGTAGAAAATAAAGGGGGTGGTATTAACTATGTTAATATCATTTTCGATTAGCAACTCTAATGTGCTTTATATAGAAAAAATAAGAATTGCTGACATAAAAAATGTTTCGATTCTAGTTCTTGGTCGCACTGTATCCATGCGTCAAACAGCTGTTATTAGCTGAAGGAACGCCGCTTACTTAGAGGACACCGGTACCAAATAGGGAAAAGTGGGTCTTTGGTTATATGACACGGATGGCCAAATTTAGTAGAGCTTGTTTGGTTCACACTGCCACTAAAAGTGAGCAACGCTACAAATAATATCTTGACCTCAGAGTCGTGTACAAATATGTTCGTCTGTGACTGTAGAAATACGTACCAGTTAATATAGTGATCCAAATGATGGTGCAACAGATGATGCGCGTTAGCGGCAGGCTGGTGCGCCGGCGTGGCCACGGTGTAGCGCTGAGTGTTCGCATTCCACTGTAGCACGGCGGTGGCCCGCGTCCCCGCCCCCCACCCTAGCACTAGAGACCGGTACGTGTACGAGCGGATGCAAACGCTCTGCCATAGTGCCTCGCGCTCTATAAAATACACGCATTCAAATTAAATAATACATTGTTGTTGAGACCGGGAGTAAGTAATAGATTGAGGAGAATCATTTTTTATAGCATCAACCTTGTAACTAACATGAGCAGATTGTTTTGGCTATTGCTCTATTGTCCTTTTCGACGGGGCAAACTGCGTTTTTACAATTACTGCGAGGAAAAAGAACAGAAACTAAGTGAAAAGAATTTTGGCATGCCGAAAGAACAAACTTACAAAGAAAGCGATGGCCTTCTAAGGTAATTTCCGCGTGGCGGCAAGGGTTCCTGTAGCTGCCGTGCTGCCCTATTATAACTTTCTACGCCGTTTTCCATAGTACTGGATCTAAACAGATATATCGCTGGCCTAGTGGGTAGTGACCCTGCCTACGAAGCTAGCGGTCCTGGGTTCAAATCCCGGTAAGGGCAGATATTAGTGTGATGAGCGCGAATGTTTGTTCCTGAGTCATGGATGTTTTCTATATATTTAAGTATATATTTCTCTAGGTAAGTATTTATATCGTTGTCTAGTACCCATAATACAAGCCTTGAGCTTAGTTTGGGACTAGGTCAATTGGTGTGACATTGTCCCCTGATATTTATTTATTATTTATTTATTTATTTTTCCGTAATACGTGGATTCCACGTGGATTCATAGGTTCCATAAATAATCCGCAGTGATATTGTTACCTTGTTGCGGGCGCAGCATGAAGTCGTGCAGGAGCGTGTGCAGGTGCACGATGGCGGCCCAGTCGGCGAGGAACGCGTCCGCCGTGCGGCCCGCGTCCGAGCCCAGCTCGTACTGCAGGTACACGCAGCGCCGCTCGCCTGCCGTACACATCACTCTTTACTATTTCATCGTACTACATTCATCATTTTCTAACAACTGTGTTCTGGTGTTTATTTCACTCTAATAATTAATCACGTTACCGTACTAATTAAAAACAAATAAGTATATCCGTGATAAAAAATAATATGATAAACAATGATACCTTTCGCCTTGTGACTACACCGACTGTCCAGTGGTGCCCTCATTACTATTATTATGTTTTCTAATTAACCCGCCGTATTGCCCTAAAATCGAAGGTTGGTTTTTTGTTGTACAAATAAATACACAATTTATAGGTTATACTAGCGACCCGACCTCGCTTCGTTTCGGTTTAAGTGAGTTTTCTGTACCACCCGTACTTAAACCAGAATCTATTATTCATATAAACCTTCCTTGAATCACTCTACCTACTGCTGAATACAGAAATAAAATCCGTTGAGTAGTTTAAAAAATCTAAGCGAACAGACAGCGGAAGCAACTTCATTTTAAAGATCACATAACTTAATAACATTTGAACTATCAGTGAGTAACAAGACTGCGCCGAGCGTACGCCGGATCTACAGTGGCGCCCACATTGCTATTATTGAGTTTTCTAATAAACTAAAGTATTTTCTTGAAATTAGACGGTGGGTTTTTGTACTATCAGACCATTGGAACCTTGACCCACCATAGAACTGTGTCACAGAGACGTTATGATTCAAGTCATAAGAAGTGTCAAACAAATTGTTTTATAATGTCTCTGTGACACCGTTCTATGGTGGGTCAGGGTTCCATTGGGCTGATAGTACTACAAATGAAAACACAACTTATAGGGTATATCACATAGTTTAATAATAATTCACCTTCGAGAATTGTTATTAAAGTTTGGTACGTATCATATAAATTGCATCATTTACCGGCTGTTTCACAATCGACAAGTAAAGGATATTTGACGGATAAGTTTAGTCCTTTCTTTGTCGTACACTTGAAAATAGACAAGGAGAGAGACAACTTTATGTGACAGATAAATTTACTTGTCGATTGTGAAACAGGCCCTTAATAAATTATCAAAATTCAGATTAATTTGCTGTTACTATCAGGCGTCCGAAACGTCGCGCCAGATTACGCCATTACCTAAAAAACAATTTTTAGGCATTTGCCGAACTCCTTATAGGCTTATGGCAAAAAATCCAGTAGGAAAAAAGGATAAATAGAACTTCTTATATGGGCATACAGAAATAATTATTAGGTAAAAATTGGATCACGATGCCAATAAGTTCTTCAATTGATCAAATCATTCAATACGTGAACAGACCACTATTAGTTTAAATGTGATATCATTAATGAACCGTTTGACAATACTGTTTGACGTTCACATAATTAAAAGTCAGAGCTTAGGTAAGTAAAGGTCTAAGCGTCGACATTGCATAGTTACCTTGTTCCTTGTGCGAAGGGGTTCGGGCAGGCGAGCTGTGGAACACGATCTCCGCGGTCCAGACGCGCGCCTGGTTCTTGGTGGTCAGGCGCAGCGTGGCGGCCAGCAGGCGCGCGCGCAGGGCCGCGGTGGCCCGCGGGCACGCTCCTTCGGGCAGCGGCAGGTACACCACGCGCATGCCGAGCGCCGAACCGCTCCACTCCGGCTGGACGCCGCCGTGGGTCACGCCACGCGCCGCCAGCTGACAACACTCATTATTAGTCAAATTATTTCGAGAAAAGCTTCTAAATTAATTGGTCATGGATTTTTCAGGCAGTCTGGACGCCAAATCGTATACTTAGTAAGAGTTGTTGTTTGCGTATATATGTTAATTCGTGTAAAACATACATACTATAACTATAAATCGGGATGTAATCGCGTAAGAAATAAACATTAACCTCAAAAAAGGGATACAGATCAATGCATAGACACCATATCATGAATATTGCCTAGAAAAAAACCAGTCAAGTGCGGACTCGCACACCGAGGGTTCCGTACCAGCGCAGTGGGTATTACTATAATATTCTGATTTGAATTCGATTTCGAATCGAATAAACGCGAGCCCTACTTACAGTTGACCATGTTTAGCATTCGGTGTTACATCTTCAGGTTTTGTACAGTCGAGTTCATAAATATGTGTACACTTTTGTACCTTATCACTTTAATCACTGTGATAATTCATATATGGCAGTTTAAACAAGATATTAAATAGACAAGGTACTAAAGTGAACACATATTTATGAGCTCGACTTTAGGTGACTATAATCATACCACAGAATCATACCAAATTTGACGCCTGTATGTTTTTACGTTATATTAAGACTACGTAAAGCGTACGCCGGATGTACAGTCCTCCCGCCCTCATTACTTTTATTGTGTTTTCTAATAAACTAAAGTATTTTCTTGAAATTGGACGAAATGTTTTTCTACTACAAATGAAAACACAACTTATAGGGTATATCATATAGTTTAATAACAATTCACCTTCGAGTTATTAACTTAACGAAAAAAAGTGGCCACCCTTTCCCGTTAAGCTGACTCACAGACTACTTACCCTATAGACTCCGCTTCGGAACAGTTTGTCTAGTATCTCATTAAGCCAAAATGGCGGGGCGCGGGGGGCGGAAAGTGCACCTTGATTGGCTAGTTCAAAGTCAACGAATAATCAAGTGTGCGCGTCGTGGTGCGCGCCAATAGAACCATGGCAACCAATTAGTGTTCTGTGAGCATAAGCATGGCTTACGGGGGCGCCTTTGTATGCGGAGTCTATAGGGTAAGTGGTCTGTGAGCTGACTACTCAAAGGGTGATTGATTGTTATTAAAGTTTGTTACGTATCCCATAAATTGTGTTTTTACTTGCGCTACAAACACGTTTTGTTTGGTTCCAAGGAAATACTTTAGTTAATTAGAAAACCCAATAATAGTAATGAGGGCGCCACTGGACGCTCGGCGTTTGCTCGACGCAGTCTTAAAAATAAAAGTACGTTAAATAAAAGTTTCATGGAACCCCTGTACTTTTACACGTTTTTTTATTATTATTATTAGTAAATCCGCAGTAATTCCACATATTCTGAAAAAAAAACCCGCTGTCAACGGACACGGACGGACGGACGGACGGACGGACAGCGTAGGCATATTAATAGCCGTTAGGTTTCCTTCGGGCAAGGAACCCTAAAAAGAACTGACGTTGTTCAATACAGCTGGACACCCACAGCGCACGCTACGCACGTGATGTGTCGACATGAGGTGATGTTTGTAATTATTAATTAAACTATCATCATTTGTCACAACTAAACGACCGCGTGTATTTTGACACGAATCTTTATACTTCTTTATAATAGTGTAACATAAGAATGTTAAATGGTTCAAGGGGAATAATCAGTAGGTTTGTCAAAACATTACTGTAAAAAATATAAATATAATTCATTATTCAATTACTATGTTATTTTTGTATCAAACCATCCACGTCAAATGTTGAAATACTTGGCCGCGGTCAAGTTAACGTAATGAAAAAAATATTGCCAAATAAAACCAACTGCAGATTGTTGTCTTTCAAAAGGTATACATATACAACCTTACTGCAATTACTGTATACTCAAATGTTATACCAATATGTGATACAAATGACTTCAAACCTTAACTCAATTACTATTTAACTAGTTTATTATCAAAACCACTGTATACATAGACAAAAACATTTCAAAAAGTGGGTGTTTTGGAGCGGATTTGTCAGTCGTTTTTGCTTGAGGTTACCCTTCCAAACTTATTATATTTCGATGAGATAATCCTACAGCAGCATAGACACAAAATGACGTCAGTGTCACACACCAAGAACAGTTGGTCGACCTGCACCTGGCTCACGAGTGTAGCGTGTGGTGTATTCCGGCTTTATTGAATTTAATAAAAATTAACCAGATACGAATGTCATGATCATCCTGTACCGATCCAGGTACAAATTTTAACCCAATAGGGGTATAGGTACCTCTTGCGCGAGGCTGACGAAGGGCACCCGTTCGTCCGCGGCCGCGACTACATGCGCCAACTCGGGCAGGAAGTAGGCGGGCTGACGCACACGCACAGCGCGCGCGTTTCCGTTTGACAGCTTCCGCTTGCCTGGTTGCATGCCTGTCACACAAACAGACTGTCAACCTGGTACTACAGGTAGTTCATATTTTTATTTTTTTAAAGGTTTAGCTCGAAACTCTAGTCAAAATTATTTTTCTCAAAAATGACAGGAAAAGTTGACATTACTATCTATATATTGGGATGCGAAGTACATAGTTTACTGACAGATCTCAAATTAAAAAAAAAAACATTGCATACAAATTTCATTACTATCTAGTATCTAACTTTTTAAAAAGTGAAAACGGCCTTAATAAAATGAGGGCACAAGTCTTATACATCCAAATTTTGTTCGGAACATAACTTTTTTATCTGTGTCTCGAATAGCTTGAGTAGTATTAAAAAAAACTTGCGTTTCTCCTTGTCATAAACATAAAGGCGGTAAAGAGTAATAGTTTTTTGTTATGTGAAGCTTGCTTGTTTACTTTACTCCAACACAATTTTATTCTTGCGATTTTTGAGAAAAGCACTATATATGCCTCGGCAGGTACGGCAATTGCGGGCCTCGTATTTTTAAACGGACTCGCCGAGGATTGGTTTAAACGCAGGAGCTTGCGTTTAAACCAATCCTCGGCCCGCAATTGCCTGCTTCACTGCCTAGGCAATAAATTACTATTAAGGACCCGTGTTGGACCCAATTAATATTAAAAACCTACAAAGCCTTCCAACGAAGTTAGCAATATATTTAAGAAGAGCCAGGACTTTAATTATCTGAAAGTTTGGATGTTTTTATGTTGGTAGGGTGACGGCACCAATATTGGACACTTTAAGTTGAAGGCACCAATATTGGACACTTTAAGTTGAAGGCACCAATACTGGACAATAAATTCTTATATTATATATTATAAAATATTGACTGTCTTAAAATAAATGAATAACCCTTATCTCCTGCACCATAAGAATCAAGTGTCCATCATAGGTCCTTGTTAATTACTGGTTCCATCACCCTACTTACTCGTAACTGCCTACATTTGAACACCTTACGTCAAATACAAAATGTGTCACTCAAACATGTTTTCTATGCTATGCAAATTACAACTTCGCCGGCTGTCGCAGACGCATAGCGGTGGCCAATCTAGGGACCGAAATTATTTTTTGATCGGAATCGGTTATAATTATAAACATTATACAATAATAAAAAAATTGCAAGTTCGAGTCGGGCTCGCGTACTGAGGGTACCATGGACGTTTTATAGGTTTTCCTGAAATATATGGGCGAAATATCTTTTTCAATATTTTAGGCCCCTTAATTTGGGGGGAAATCGCCTATTTTGCTTATTTCCTTAAAAAACTTCAAAAGCTATTTATTTAAAAATTATAAAAATATACATATATTTCTCACAAAAAGCCCTTTTAATTGATATGTCACACAATACAATTGCCAAAGCTTTTTTTTCATTTTCTATTTACCCCCATAAGTGGCCCCCATGTATAAAATTCCATATTCCATATTAATCGATTTATCAGTTTCAGAGAAAATTGGCTGTGATAGATGGACGGACAGACAGACAGACAGACACACTAGTAATTCTATATGGAGTCCGTTTTGAGTTATAATATAAAACCATAAAAAGCCATTGTGAATAATAATCTTCTTCTGATGGTAATGTTCAAAATTTTCTCATTTGGCTTCAAAACTAGGCAAATCCTGATGTTGCATTTTATCAAACAATGCTTTCCTGGTGCACAGACTCTGCTGGTCCTAAAAATAAAAATCAATCATAAGACACACGAGTCGCGCACGGCGGGGAGAGGAACAGGTGCTCCGACACAGACCTGTTAATAACAACAAAAGACACACGAGTCGCGCACGGCGGGGAGAGGAACAGGTGCTCCGACACAGACCTGTTAATAACAACAAAAGACACACGAGTCGCGCACGGCGGGGAGAGGAACAGGTGCTCCGACACAGACCTGTTAATAACAACAAAAGACACACGAGTCGCGCACGGCGGGGAGAGGAACAGGTGCTCCGACACAGACCTGTTAATAACAACAAAAGACACACGAGTCGCGCACGGCGGGGAGAGGAACAGGTGCTCCGACACAGACCTGTTAATAACAACAAAAGACACACGAGTCGCGCACGGCGGGGAGAGGAACAGGTGCTCCGACACAGACCTGTTAATAACAACAAAAGACACACGAGTCGCGCACGGCGGGGAGAGGAACAGGTGCTCCGACACAGACCTGTTAATAACAACAAAAGACGCGCGAGTCGCGCACGGCGGGGAGAGGAACAGGTGCTCCGACACAGACCTGTTAATAACAACAAAAGACACACGAGTCGCGCACGGCGGGGAGAGGAACAGGTGCTCCGACACAGACCTGTTAATAACAACAAAAGACACACGAGTCGCGCACGGCGGGGAGAGGAACAGGTGCTCCGACACAAACCTGTTAATAACAACAAAAGACACACGAGTCGCGCACGGCGGGGAGAGGAACAGGTGCTCCGACACAAACCTGTTAATAACAACAAAAGACACACGAGTCGCGCACGGCGGGGAGAGGAACAGGTGCTCCGACACAAACCTGTTAATAACAACAAAAGACACACGAGTCGCGCACGGCGGGGAGAGGAACAGGTGCTCCGACACAAACCTGTTAATAACAACAAAAGACACGCGAGTCGCAGGGGGAGGAACAGGTCTGTTACAGACCTGTTAGCGTTGTGGGTTAACCTTTTAAAGGCCAACCACGCGTGAAGTCGCTATGAGCCATCAATGCTTACTGTTGGCACAGGTACAGTATAAAAGAGAGTTTCTTTCATATGGATTAAATCGAATTTTGCATAGCTGTTGAAACATGCTTGGCGTGCAAGTTACACATTTCTATTTGACATAGGGCGTTGAAAAGATTAAGAACATGTTATCGTAATGAATGACTCTCGCGCTCGGTTCTGACGTTCAAATCTGGCAGCTTAACATGATAAAATGATCTGGCGGCTTGGCCTCAATTCGCTTCAGTTATCAAAAAATAAAAATAGCCATAAGTCAGGAGTACCTGGATGAATGAGCTTTGCTCAGTCTTTTTTAGATAAGTTTTCTAAAAAAAACGTTGCTCGATCGATTTATCGCCCCCATAATTCCCTGCATACTAAATTTTACGCACATACGCATTCGTGGCACTAGGGGGAAAAGGCAAGGAAACACTTTTATGCTCTGGCGGCAGTGAATTCGATAAGGAGATACAACCACAAGAACGAAAGACAGTCTAACTATCACCCTTTAGGTACGGACCTTTCGCTTACTCGTTCGCTTGCGTTTATTAGATTGTATTACATATACACATAATAAGAATCATTTCGCATAGACATTTATAAAAAGTTCATTTTCGTTTACATTCATTGTTTTAGGGTGAGATCGTTACAACATGGCTACACAAAAATATACTAAAAATGATTGGCAATAACGATTATACTCTTACAATTTTAATACGTATCGATGATGCATTTAAAAATGTGACCAATAAAAATAAAGTATCTAGAAAATATAGAAAAGTACGTCATTCTAGAAGTAGTTCACTCTCATAAGTACAAGTAACCGTACATTTACCTCGTCGCAGTTATTGATATACTATATTTAAATAACTCTCACTTTAATACGTTACTGCTAAGGTACTAACATGTTACAATTATAGTAAATTTGAAAACGTTGCGCAGTAGTGTTCTGTTAAATAGGACCCAGCTCAACATCGTCATCTTTCTATCAACAACGTGTGACAAAACCAATGCCGGAGCACGACCATCGGCCACCAAAGATGGAGCGGCCAGTAGGGACGATGACATTGATGATTGATGACTATAGTTAAAAACCACGAAATAGAGTTCTCGTAGTTGCAGCAATCGTTACGATTATTAAATTAACAAAAATTATAAGTACAATATTCAACAGTATTTCTTGTAGTCCGGGTACGTCGACGTGAACGCAGTCGCGGACAAAAGTTAGTCGATTTAAGATTTTCATACGATACCCCACATGCCACGGTTAACCATTCAAAATAAGGACGACCGTTTCTTGCATTAATAAAGACGCTGTTTTTTGTGATTGAATTAAAAAGTATAGTTTTCAGATTTTTCCCTATACTTGTAGGACGATATTACTTGCCAAATTTCATAGTTTAAGGTCAACGGAATATACCCTATAAATTTAGATTCCCTTGAGAGTGTCGAAATATACGTATTATGCGGCATCATTTCAACTACTACTACTAAAAAAAGGGTCTTGACAAACAGACAAACTATGCGCTACGTACTCTATGCAGCTGTGTGTAATTATTCACCTCAACTCTCGCTCAGGTATCGGAGCGAGAGTTACCCATAGTGCAAGCTTAGTTTGTGTGTAGGTCAATTCGTGTGAGATTGTCGTTGGATATTGTATAATAATACCTGCTGGTTCGAGCGGCGTGAAGGGCCCGTGCGTGAGCGTGAAGGTGTCGAGCTCGACGAGCGAGTGCAGCTGCAGGAAGCAGCGCGCGCCCAGCCCCGAGTCGTCCTCGTCGGGCGCCACGCGCCGCGCTCCCGCCAGGTGGAACGAGAGCCCCACGGCGCACGCGGTGCCACTGTTCGCGCAGTTGCTCGTCGTCGCGCCGCTGCCCGCGGCTATCTCTTTCATCTCCACAATCTAAATAATTCACAAGTTAAATAAATCTCGACCGGGGTGCGGTATCAACACGAGCGACGTCAAAAGAAATGTCGCAGCGATGCCAAACTTCGATCAAAATATCTGGCAACATCGCGTCATTTTGTCGGCTGTGATTTCTTTAAAACAATGCATCGTTGCCGGACTTCGCTCTGCACGTCTGGCCATATTGCGCATAAAGTGTCCATAGCCACGGGATTTCGTCTGACGTCGCTGCCGACACGTGTCACGTGTCACGGGACATTTGTCCCTTAATGGATAGGAGTTGATTTTTATACAGCGTATGACTCTCACACGTAATTGTCATATGACTCTCCATTTATTTAAGTCGGTTCGATATACGGGACTAGAGTGAAACAACCGTTTTTAATCACTTACACGTTAAAACTCACCTCACACTCTCTCAACTCACTTCCATAGGTAGACCGCTTAAATGAGTCCTCGCTAGTACTAATGAAACAAAATGAGTAGCCTCGCTAGTAATAATACTAATAATAAACATTTGTACTTTTATTTTATCATAATATCAGTGGACTTTGGATTCAATTCTTTTTTGGAAAATATTCGTACCCGTTAAAAGCCATTTGGTTGTTTTCAGTAATCAGTTTGTGTCCGAATATAGTCCGACCCTTCTTGAGAAAAATTATCTCTAGTGTATATCTCAGAGACCGACTGCATCGACACATGTGTTCGCTAATCGTGTGGCTAGCGAACTTAGCTTAGCTCAGTGAGCTACGGCAAGAATGCGCCCGCCACCCGCTCCTCTCTCGGTGCCGTCTATCGTCGTACTCTTTTAAGTGGTCTAAAGTTTCGCAGTAGGTAATAAGAGTTCGTATTCGATATGTTTTTATAGCCTTCTCCTTGTTCTCAAAATTAAAACGGCGGATATATTTTGGATGCTTCGAATTTAAAATACAATACGAAAACGAACGAACGATGAAATCAATCCGTTGTCAACGGTCATAAAACACCAGAATCATATTTTATTTTCCGTAAAGGAATTCTGCAATGCAATGTAATGTAAAGGGGGTACAGAGACTCACGAGGATGTGGTCGGTGTGTCGGTGAAGGGTGACGTAGAGCCGGTCGGGCGCCAGCCGGTCGAGCGGGTGCTCCGGCCCGTGCAGAAACGGCAGGTGCTCGCACACGCTCGCTGGCAGGTGCTGGAGGGTTTTCTCGCAGCGGCGCGCCACCAACC
Source organism: Acleris laterana (assembly GCA_963966035.1). Lineage (NCBI taxonomy): Eukaryota > Metazoa > Arthropoda > Insecta > Lepidoptera > Tortricidae > Acleris > Acleris laterana. The sequence goes on from CAWYPN010000232.1 coordinate 16,091, forward strand.
AGAATCTAAAATGGTTCAAAACAAATCTAAAAGTTAATCTAGCTAAGGACCGGCATAACAAACAACGGAACATAGAACCTCGTCCTTATTTAAAGTAGTTTAAAAACACAATATTCCGATTCAAACAGGTCAGCCGTCAGACTTTCTCAAGACACGTCAAAGTAAACGTCGAGTCATAGAAAAGTGACGTTCTTCACGTATATTAGGCCCACTTGCACTCAAATTTAACGCTAAGTTAACTCCAGGTTAAATTGTTCAAGAATGCCCAATACTATGAGAGCTGTCTGAGAACTCTCATTCAATAGACATTGGCGAAACCACTACGGAACCGCGGTAAATAAAAAAAGAAGTAACAAGCGCAGCACACAACGTTTAGATGACAGCCGTTTTTTTTCACATTTGTACACAAGCTGTTTTAATCTAACACTATTTGAATAAGTAACTTCTGTTTGTCTCCCCATAGCGGCAAGGTATACCGACAGCGTCTCCGGGGTCTACAATGAAGCAAGCTTTTATGCAAACTGCCGATGCCGCGGAGAAGCGTTCAGACACAACCACCTTTTACCTTGCGCACACAGCCTCTTAGGTTCCGCTGAGGCAGACCGTCGGCGCCCTCTGGGCTACTGTGATGGTGTATTAAATACTACTGAGGCGAGTACGATTGTTAAATCCCGCAAATCCAACTGTCATTAGTAAAAGTGCGTTAAATGCCAAATGGTTCAGGGTTTAGTCTCAGTAAGGTCGACTACGACTTCGAATCTCAACAATTGCAATGTTCCTAGCTTAAGCAGCAGTACTTCGACGTTCTCACGGTAAAGAACACCGTAACATCGTAAGAGAGCCTACACATTCGAATAGCTGAATGTGCAACAGTGGTAATAATAATTAATAACAAAGATCTTACACTGTTGAAGTGTATAAAATGACCTATCTGAAGAAAGGAAAAATAATTCAATACTAAAGCGAACTCGCCTTAGTTGGGGATGGCGAGCGCAGCCGCGAAGTCGGAGAATGCGCGGCGCAACGTCGAAGGTTCCGCGGAGGTCGGCGTCGGTCTCCTTTTGTTGATGACGTATTTACTACTGACTTGGATGTTCGAAAGGTAAAAAAGTTGACAGTTGTAAAAAAGCGTCGTCGGCCTAGTAGAAAAGTCATGTGTCGACTCGCAGTCGTACCCCGACTATGATACCCCGCGGTTACCACGTCCCCGTGACTTTTTCCGACATGAAAACATCACTTGATGCACTTACGGTGTATGATATGATACCGTAACATCGGAGGTCGTAAAAGGGTAATCGCACAAAACCGGGTTCGGTCCCGTTGGCCTTACTTGCATTTAGCCTTGGTGAGCAAATCGGCTTAGTAGTACACTGACCAAGTATGCAAAATGACTTGGTTATATAATGCCATGGTTACAAAATTGTCTTAGTTTCAGGAAGACTTACTTTGCAAAACGTCTAGGTCGCAAAATGCACAAGTAGGGAGAATGACTCAATATTGTATAAGGTCTTGATTGTATTAAGGACTATGCAATCAAAATATCTTGTTTGTTTTAATGTCTTAGTTACAAAATGAGCAAGTGGATGAAACGTCTTAATTGCTTAACGACTACGTTGTATGAAAAATAAAGTATAAGGTGCTGTGGGGTAAATTCGAACAAGGGGTAAAGTCGAAAATCATAAATAGGTATATACTAAACTGGGAACAATTTCTACGCTGGCGAAACATTTCAAGACGCCATTTTCCGCTTCGGTTGACTTCGCGTCGCTAGGCGATATTCAACCTAACCAAAAGTGGTAGATTCAAAGAAGAAAACAAAACAAAAAAATAGCACTTTAAAGCTTAATATTTCGCAAACGGATCTCTTAATCGAAAAATGGTTTTTGCAAACCCGCAATGATTTTGAAAGACCTATCCAAAGACACCCCACACTATGGGGTAGACGAGAATAAAAAAAATCATCCCCACTTGACTTGTAGGGAAGGTACCCTAAAAAAATTTTTTTTTCATGATTTTATTGTACCACTTTGTCGGCTTAACTAATATTATTATGTATACCCATGCCAAATTACAGCTTTCTAGCACTAAGAGTCTCTGAGCTAAGCTGCAGACAGACAGACAGACAGACAGACAGACAGACAGACAGACAGACAGACAGACAGACAGACAGACAGACGGACATGGCGAAATAATAATAACAGTTGGTTTACGTTTGTGGCTTTCGATAAATATAAAGCCCTCGTTTCCGTTCATTATTTTTATAGAGAACACGTGAACACACACAAGAAATTCAGTTGCATTGAAATTGCTTGTCAGTGTCATGTCAAGTCAATATCTACTTAATTATCAATGTAAGTGGCTGACTATGGAGGTGATAATAAAATAATGTATTGTCATTATAAAACCTGGGCAAAATTGCTACTTAGACCTTTTTTATACTTTACGATTTAACTACATAGTCTTTATACTTTAAAGACATTCTACTATATTGGCCAAAAAGATTATCCAGACCATTTACCTATTAAAACATTATGATTTTAAGTCGTTTTACAGCCAAGTCATTCCGTCTATGCTATGCCTTATAGCAATGAGGG
>CAWYPN010000233.1:0-11392 GCA_963966035.1 Acleris laterana
AAAATGAATATCGGTCACAGGAACACTCGATGGATGATCACATCGATAGGATTGTAATTAACGTAAATGAAAGCACTGACGAATCTGACTATGATATGATCGATGACGGTTACTCAGATTGTGAAATAGAAAATGTTGAAAATATCGACCCAAATATGCAGTAGGTAAAATATTAATGTTAAGTACAGTCACTGGCATAAATAAGTTATCATTTATGAACCTAGTCACTTTAACGTCAGTTTGAAATGTCATACGAAATTGTCCAACGATTAAAAGCGACAAGGTATAGAAATCATCACTTATTTATGACGGTGACTGTACCTATAAGCATCATAGCGGGCCTAGTATGAGTCTTCATGTCGTTTGCATCCCTCTCACACGCGGGTTATTTACTTAGGTGCGAGAGGGACGCTAATGACTTTTTTTTTCATACTAGCCCCGTTAGTAGATGCTGTTTTTAAGTAGGCAGGTGTTGAGTTTTATTCTTGTAAATATTTCCCAATAAGCTTTATTTTGTTGTACTTTATGTTTTAATGTGAAGATAATGTTTTGTTTACTAATGGCAATAAAACTGAGTATTTTCAAAGTTATTGAAGGTGGTTGTAACATCTCTATATTATACAGTGCCATATGCTGTCATTTGTCACTTTGTCATTTGACACTAAACAATAAAGTTCCATTTTAATGGACATGAAAACGTCACTCATTTAATACAATCATTGATTGACAGTTCGGGTGCCATCGTATTCCGATTGAGATCAGAGTTTTCCCGAAGGAAAATAATTTTGCACTACACCTGTCTGTGAATAAAACCAAAATCAGAATTTTTTGAATAACGTCACTTTTCTTTTTAACGCACGATATGATGTCTAAAGATGCGCCACTCGTTAAAAACATTGATGACACGCTTGGTGTGCCGTCCGCACCGAGTCGGCTAACCCTTAACCACGCAAAGGGATCCAATCCATGTTACCCACATAAAATCTACTCAATAGTACCTTGTGTTAGTACCTAAGCTTAAGCCTTAAGCTGAAACTCTACCTTGCTTGACGTGTGTGTCAGCCTGGTTATTCCGCAGGTTGTTTTTTGTAAAATTCTAATAATTGAATAATAATTAAATAAAATTCATAAACTACATGCATTTTTAATTAATTATATGTAACATACATTTGTATCCCAAGATAATTAAATTGTATACAAGTAGTGTTTCTTCCACGAAGGCTCAAATGAGCGTTGCACACAATACAAAACTCACTTGTCTATCGCATTAGGTAACAGCCTGTAATGATAGATTTAAGTTATTTATTTAATAAATAAATAAATATATCAATGTACCTACAATCAAGTAGTGGGGTGACTTGTTTGTGGTTTGAAAACACACATTCATTATACAGTTTGACTGTGTTTACACCTAAGTTTCTTATCATGTGCCATGGCCCATGTCACATCAATTTAGTCAATGGTATAGGCTTGGACTTGTCGAGTAACCCGTGTGTATGTGAGAGGGCACTTACGATGCAATCATAATATTAAATAACTTAGTCTAAGTAAGAAGTTTCTGAACCTCCTCTGGTGATCTTTTCACAATTTCTTGAGGATTGACATAGCCATTAACTGGATTATTAACGGCTTCATATAGTTGCCCATAAATAGCAAGAATAACTTCAAATGACCGCTTCTTAATAAATAATTTATGGTTATGACTTAAAAGCAAATTTAACTGTGGCAGTATGTAGATTTCAGGAGACACTATAAACATATCAAACTTATTCAAGAACATCTTCAATGTTGTTGTATCCATGCCAGGAATAGCTGAGAGTGGACCACTTGCCTTCTCCTGCAAAATAGTATAAATAGGGCCCAAGTTTAAGTTAGCAACAAGATAGCTGGCTTGTTCTGATGTCAATGTATCAATTTGGGCCTCTGACTGGGCTTGCAGCCTTTCATTGTATTCATCCATGATGGTGTGAAGTGACAGAGTACACTGTATATGATAAATGCAGTTCAAGGTGTACACAGACATATCGGTGGAGCAAAGGTGACAAGCCGTTTCATTTATGGCATGTAACAGTGGGTCCAATATGTGGGTTGTGATAATTCTCTTGTCCAAATGATTTATGTTATTAGTGGCATTCATTAAAGCCAGTAAATCCCTCAGGAAACTTACTAAATTTGTAACAACAACAGATGGATTTAAGTCTGAAGGAGGAGCTTTTACCCCATGGCTAAGCTCTCTTTGAATCTTGTTGTCCAAAGTGAGCACAAATACTTCTTCACTCTTTCTAAGCAATTCTGTAAAGGTATCAATTAAATGACCTTTGGGCACTACTGCCTGTATGACCTCTTTATAATAGTTTATCAGATTAGAAATAGACCATAACACTAAGGGCTCCTTGTCTGGTTTCAAAATAAGCTCAGCCCTGACTTTTAACAGGGGACAAATTGCTTCAGTAACACTAGTTAAAGCCTCGGTTATCTGCTCATTTTTACCTGGTAAGTCACAGAGCTTTAGTAGAAGTGTAAGATTTTCTTTTTCTATAGGAATTATTTGATACACCCATGTTAAAATATCTCCGATATACCTCTTTGGATCATTTGCATAAAACTCTATAGGCTTAGAACCACTGTCTGCTCCCTTTGTAAGAGCGTCTATAAACAATTGTACTATGGTAGCTTTACGAGCAGTGCAATATTCATCAATAACATTTGCGAAAAGGACCTGCCTATTTTGAAGCTTAGCTAAAGCCCTCGGCACTAATGTATTATGTGAAGCATCTGTGCTGCGGCAAGCCCCGATTGTCCAGTGGTACAGCTTCTCAATAGCAACCTCTTGCTGGATGCCGGTTATCTCCATTATGTCAAATGCAGAAGTCTGATACCAGCATTTGACCAAAGTTTTACAATTATCATTTAGTTTTTCAATTTGCGCCAATGTACCAAAAAAATCTGAAGTTATTGGTGTTTTTACAGAATTATAAATGTATTCGTTGGTCTCTGTAGAAATATGGAAATTCTTAACAAACCCATCCACCCAAACTAGTTTCTTCTGTGTCTTTTTTCTTTCATCTTTTAGTTTGGTTGTTTGAGCTATCAAGTGATGTGTCTTCGTTTTTGAGTCGTGTAACTTGTTTGACATATCTTTAACTGCTGAATCTAAGGAACCTAGAGAATCTAGCAACACCTGTAGCTGTTCTCTTACTTTGTTATACTCGATGGATATAGTCTTGTTGACTAACATATCCCTCTTCTCAATTTCATTTACAAGCATCCGTCTGGTATTGGAGGAATTGGACGAACATAATCCGGATATAGTATTAAGAGCCTCACTATTATCAGTTAATATATGGCTATCAAAAATCTTATTTATTCTCTTTCTAACTGGATTATTATAAGTCTCCATTTTTGATATTAACTTTTCGAAGCACTATTTATCACTGAACTTGAAACTTGAAAGAGGAAATTTACAAAAGTCAATGCACGGGTTGGAATCTACCTCAGTCACTCTTTTACGTTACTGATTTGTGGGAATCATGACCTGAAGTTCATAAGGTATCCTATACACTTCAGGTAATTGAATGATGTTACAAAGCGTGAATAGTTTACTCGTTAACTTTGCTTTATCTGTGGGTCATTTTTTCATTCAAGAGCATTTCTAAAAAAGTTTGTACATTTCATTTACGACTCCGATTTGCGAAAAATTTTGCAGTTAGGTAGGGTAAATGATACTGAGCCTAAATAACATAGTCTCCCAAAATGTCCCAATTAATTTGTATGGAAACTTCCTTTTTTGTTACCAAAATTCTTCCGTTCGTGGTAACAAAAAAGGAAGTTTCCATACAAATTAATTGGGACATTTTGGGAGACTATGTTATTTAGGCTCAGTATCATTTACCCTACCTACCTGCAATTTTTTTCGCAAATCGGAGTCGTAAATGAAATGTACAAACTTTTTTAGAAATGCTCTCAAATACTTAATAATTTTCTCTTTTAAATCTTTTCCAGTTTCCATTTCCATTTCCACCAAGTTTAACGTTCACTCCATCCACCAATTTGAAATTGTGTTCGCAAAATCTTGCCGTACAATAAAATGTATTATTCCCGTCTGCAACTCGACCGTGGATAATCAAACGTTATACCGGTTCCCTCGGAACGCAGGGTTAAAAGGTATCTGGTGTGACCTGCTGACGCCACACGCTGGCAATTTAGTGTCGAAAAGTAATTCAGATTCGGAAAATTTAAAAGTGTGTGTTTTTTACCATTTTGAAAAACAATATTTATTTTGTGGACGGCCAAAGCCCCGTACGATGACAATGGCGTGTCCTACGCTTTTCTCCGAAGAAGAGATTCTGTCAGTGTCTCTTACAGTATGGCAGAACAGTGTATACACTATTCATTTCTGTATCTTTTCAATGAAATAATGTTTGTTAGTAAGAGTTATTTTTAACTAGAGATTTTGTACGGCGTTTTTTCGCAAAAATGGTTTACCTACTCTTAAGAAACGCTGGTAGACTCGTGACTTAAAATTTGACTTAATTGCAAAATAAATGTTTTTAATTTAATACGGCTTATAATTTCTACGGTATTATATTTTCAATTCAGAAAGACGCACCCAGCTGCTTGATTTCATGATTCAATCTCGTAACAGCTAAATTAGATGTTGAGACGTGTGTGTCTTTGTGGATTGGAAACAATAGTTGCGCCTATTATGTATACTTTCCTATTTTGTATAGTTTGTTTCACTGCATCAGTTTATTGTCGAAAATGTATTAATACTTAACTCGTTTAAAATCAGTGAAACAATCTTATTCACACGGGAAAAAAAACATGAGTTCCTATAATACACAAACTGCAGAAATTAAAAGTTCGTTCTCGAATTGAACGAAGTTAACTTATTCGTGTTTATCAACCAAAAGTGCGAAGAAGTTTACTTCGTTCAATACGAAAATGAACTGCTCTCAGAATTCATTTGCCGCCATTCCTCCATTTTTTTTTTTCTTTTTTTTTGCATACTAGCGCCACTGCTTTACGCTGCGGTGCGGGACTCAACTACTACTAACGTTATGTCAGTTCCAAGTTTGATTCCTATCTGTCTTTAATAGACATATCCTATAATCTGTGAGTCAATGTACGTACACTGTGGAGTAGGTAGTGTAATATATATTTTTTTCTTTAATTTATTGAAGCTTTGGCTACTAGGCCATTAGCTTAAAACGAGTAGTGTAATATACCTACATCCACAGATTATAGGATATGTCTCCTACATCATAAGTACCTACCTATACAATAACACTCAATATTATCTATGAAGACCATAATACGCGCTCTACATTGACGCGCAATTTCGTGCGCTCGAAGTTGTAATTAGGGCCACCATAAAAGTAAAAAACAAATTCAAAAGTAATGAAGGAATCATGGTGGATGAGTGTTTGTAACATTTTGTCCAGTCTTGGTTTTATTGGGCTAATATTTTATAAAAGTTGCGCGCGAATGTAGAGCTAAGAAAGAGTTCACGAGCAATTCGCGCGTTCGGAGGCTCTTTGACGCGGACCAAAAAACCAACAAACGACGACGACGACGACGACGACGATGACAAATATTCGAATCTGCTCCACATTCACACTATCGCGCGTTCGCGTGTTGCATTCGCACCTGAATGTAATGCGCCTATAAAAAATATGATTATCCAGACGTAGATACCACACGAAATCGAAATGCGATAACTGACCAATGACGTGTGCGAAGGGTATTATGGTGTTAGGGTGTTAGAATGTTTTTCTGTCTGGATGACCTGCCCGAATGCTTTGATTAGTTAAGTACTTATTATATTATATTGCCTTTTCCCAAATTACAACTGATTTGCAGTGCAAATTTTGGAGTTGTACTTCAGCTGGGGCCAAATTTGCGGGTTTTAAAGAAGGTTCACAGGCATTGTTGTTAGACGAATCATATTTACAATAAATAACATATAAATAATCACATTTACCACTTATATGCGCGATAGAATAAAAAGTTTTAGTGCGTGTGTACGTTGCCTTGAGGGCTATAGGCTAGTCCGGAACCGACTTGGCAGCATGGGCGTGCAACCATTGTCTACAGAAAAGTAGAAAGAAAAAAACAATATTTTTTGACATTACTATAACCTATAACTTACTGTTTAATTATTATTAGATAAAAATAAATATCTACTTTAATTAAAGTGTTTAACTTAAATGATTGAAACAAAATGGGGTCTCGCCAAATAACTGAGAAATCTCTGTCTATGATAAGATCTTTACCCAGAATATCAATTGCAAATATACGGGACAATCCAGGATCGCGAATAGGTGTGAGTATCTAGTTTACCTAAAGTTGGATTGGATTAGTCTTGTGGTATTTATGAAATCTTGTTTATTAATCATCAAAATCTTTGGTCTTCAGCAAAAACGAGGCCGTGGGCAACATGGTGGTGATAAACATGGTTCAGGCAACAAGGGCTCAGGCCAGAGACAGAACTATATGAGGCTGGGTTACGAAACCGGCAATAATCCATTCTACCTTCGTGTTCCTCAGGAACATTACTACAGAGGGCATCAGTAAGTATATCTCCTTCATAATTCATGAATTTTGACAATGTGATTGGCCTAGTTTGTACCCTACTTACAAACTTAGCATTCCTAGGTTCAATTCTCGGTCAGGGCAAATATTTGTGTAATCAATACAGGTTTTTGTTTCTGGGTGAGAAAAAAAAGAGAAAGCTAAGCGATGGAAAATATATGAAAAGGCAATAAAAGTTTATAGCAGTTGGTGGGAGCCAAACACAAAGAATGTAATACCACTGTAGTGATTTTTACTGCAATGCTTGGCCAGGATGGTTATAATAAATCATTGTAAAATCATAAAGTGAATAATATAACACAGTCACGGTTTATCACATTTTATTTAACATAGTCACTTATACTAATAGTAGTTTAAACAATTTTTAAAGGTCATATTAGTAAAGGTCTCTCTCTACACTAATATTGTTTGTAATGAATAAACACAAACACTACTGTGCCAATTTCAAAAATTCTTTCTCCTTTGGAAAGCTACATTCACCCTGAGTAACAAAGGCTATACAGCTATATTAAATAAAACATGTGCCATAGCGTACGGGTATTTCTCCACTAATTGGAAAATCGCTGGCTGTTGGTTTTTTTGGTATAATGTCTTTAGATAAATGTCAAATAAAAATGTTTTGGTTTCAAATAATAGCCATATTTTTAAGCATGTCTAGAATTACACCAAAAATAAGGCGGCCTGTTTAGTTAAAAAAAATTTGAACATGTTAAAAAACAGTACTCTGGCATGTCCCAAACCCAAAATTTGATAAGTAGGTATGACATAATATTAGCAATTTTTTACAATCAGTGGGCGGCTGATGGATGCAAAATAGGGACGTAAACAGAACATGGATAAGACTTTTATTAAATTTCGAGAAATATTTATGAATACAAAATTATGCAGTTTTTATCTTTATCATACATTATTAGTGAATACATAATAAATAACACCTCTTTCATCTGTAGATGTAGAGAGGTCATTTTCCTTATATAAGTGGATTGTGAACCATAAAAGGAATGGATTGAAAATATGCAATATAGAAAAAATTATGATTATTTACTACAACAATACAATTATATAACTATTTTACAATTTCGTTATTTTTATTAAACCCCTTGCAGTCATATCCATATTACGTATAACGTTCGACATTATTTTGACGTAATTTGCATTCGTCAACCGCCCATTGGTTACAATGTAACCAGATTTCTGTATTGAAGTTGAGAAGGTGAATACACAATCCATTACAATAAAGTAGTAAAGTAGTTCAATTAATATGTAAGTCATTTTATTAGAACTATTACTTAAATTTTATCCCAAGACTACAAAAACAGTCCCCTGTCGCCTGATTGTGATTAAAATAAAAATAATTTGTGAGATTGACTTTAGTGAATGCATTGATTCTGGTATGCACTACACTGGACTTTTGATGCAAAGCCATTTTTACTGTTTTATTCATTATTATTTGAAGAGATGTTGGCAGGGTACTGTTAAAATTTTCCAATTAGTGGAGAAATGCCCATACAACTGTGTTATAATTTTCCACTTTTCAACTTTACAAGGACATCAATACAATCAACATTACCAAACCTTCACCAAATAAACTTTACTTCGCTTTGTCTCTTTTAATTCTCTCTACACTACAAGCTTTTATTCCCATTGTATTTTCCGTTAACTTCTTTTTCAATGAAGGTCTTTTATGTATATATGTATTTATTTCTCTAAAAAAGTATGTTTATCGTTGTCTAGTACCCAAAATACAAGCTGATAGCTAAGTTTAGGACTAGGTCGATTTTCTTCCGATATTCCATCAAATATTTAAAAAACTAAGTTGAAAATGCTGACAAGTATTGTATTTTTTTTTTTGTTTTAGTTTTAGAAGGCAGTACCCTCCCCTCTCTCTACACAAGTTACAAAGTTTGATTGACAAAGATCGTGTAGACATTACCAAACCTATTGATATAGCGAGCATCATAAAATCTGGATTATACAACATCTTCCCAGACCAAAAACACTTTGGGATTAATTTAACTGACGATGGAGCTGATATATTTTCTGCTAAAATTAACATCGAAGTTCAATGGGCAAGTGAGCAAGTGATTGCAGCTATAGAAAAAAATGGTGGAGTCATCACTACAGCATATTATGATCCACACAGTCTTTTTCTATTGAAAAATCCCAAAAAGTTCTTTGAATCTGGCCAGGCCATTCCCAGGCGAATGATTCCCCCACCAGATGCTATTGAATACTACAGTAGTGCAGAGACCAGGGGATATTTGGCAGATCCAGAAAATATTTCAAAGGAAAGGTTAAAATTGGCGCAAAAGTATGGATACGAATTACCAGATTTGGGAAGAGACCTTAAATATAACATGTTATGTGTAAGAAAGGACCCAAGACAAATTTTCTATGGGCTTGAACCCGGTTGGGTTATTAATCTTAGAGATAAAAGTATTCTTAAACTAAAAGTTGAAGATGTAATGAAATTCTTTGCTTCATAAGAAAGAAGCAAATATAAATTATTTACCTTAATTGTATGTAAAGTGTGCTGTATAGTTGCAAAGATGTTAAACATAGAATGCTATAAAAAAGTCTTTGTTCTTTATATCATAATCAGACCCCTATCTATGTAGAAAATTAGTGGCAGACGGTTGTTAGTGATGTAAATCAATGGATACGGCCTACTGGCGTGTGTGGGCAGCACATAAATATTTAACCAATTATCATGATGTAATGGATGAAGGTACTGTTGTTCATTTTAGCCTCTAACTATGAGCGCTTTCTTATGGAAAATGCCCAAATATTTTTATCAATATCATATGGGACAATTCTCTTTTTGTTGTATTTCAAATTAAAATTTTTCTGAAATGACATATGATTTTGAGTGGTCGATTTTCCATTTGTACTTTTAATGACAGTAAATTTATACCTGCAACATACCAACCAACCCACTTACATGCCTTTGTTTAGTAAAATCTTTTAATAGTAATAAAAAGGTAAAAGCATACTGTGTAGTTATTAAAAAAAGTACCTATATAGTGGGAGATCTTAGGTCCTGCACCTTGCATTTTTGAGACAAAGCAAATCCCTTGGACCAGGTGTTCCTGGGGGTGATCTGAGCTGATTTAGCCCGGGTGCCCAGTGGTACCCCCCCCCCCCCCCAAGTGGGCAGGGGAGGGGGGGGAAACTGCATCCGGCGCGCCTCACTCTAAATTTAATATCTCCATACATCTAGCAACTATATCAAGTTTGGTGTCTTTTTCTTATAATTCGAGGACGAGGAATTCATTTCTGGAACAAAAATTTTACCCACACATACAAAAAAAAGGAGAAATTCAAAAATCAAATTTTTTCTTTACATTTTTTTTTCCGAAATTTTTCTTTTTACTGAAAACTATGGTGATTTGCTTCATAAAATAATTACTAGTTAATAGCCCAGTTATCTTACTATATAAAAAAAAATACTTGTCTTACATTTTTGTCTGAAAACTGTGTTAAAAAAAATATTTTGAGCCGCGCGGCGGCCCGCGCCGAATAGGTACACGCCGTCAGATTTAGTATAAGGGACGCATTCAATTTTAAACTTTATTCTACATACACAAGTAGGTAATAAAAAAAATACTTCCTGTAATTATAAAAGAAAATAAGGGAAAATAAACTTAAAATTAAAATAATAACTGAATATGGGATTATCCTATGGTATGGTAGAACTTTTACTTTACAAGCAATCAAAATGGGTCAGTCAATATGGGGAAATTGAAAACGATAAGTTAGAGGGTATTATTATGTTGTAAGAAACCAAGGCCTTGATTGTGAAAAACCGGTCGCGTGCTAGTCGGACTCACGCACCGAGGGTTCCGTACCGCCGCACATTAAGTATTATATTCCAATTTGAATTCAATTTCGAATCGAATCCACGCGACCCCACCCACAAGTGACCATGTTTTGGTTGTTTTTCTTCAGGGTTTGTCATACAATCATACCAAATTTGGCACTTGTATATGTTTTACTGTTCTTACGAAACAGCAAAAATAAAAATGCGTTGAAATAAAACGTTTCTTGTATGGGTGGGTACCTCTTTATTATTTCACTCTTTTTTTCTTTTTTGATCTTAATCTTCCTCAATGATACATATTATTATGGTCCCGTTGGTCTCCATTCGGAAAAGTAACCCTTAAAAGGCAACATCTTCATTTAGAGATTTAAATAATAAAACATACCTACGTAGTAACTGACCGGGAAACAAACCCAGCAGTTGACCTTTTATGCATAATCTCTCTTAATTTTGTTCATTTTGGAAACAGCTGCTCCAATGTTAATCGTTGCTTACCACTTTGCGCTATCAAAAACAGCAATAAAACGATGTATGCTTATTCGGGAAAAGTACTTGGTTCGATTCCCTTTTCCAATACCAAGGCGAAACCTTTAAATGCAGTATTACGTCTTATCCAAAATCAAGGCCTTGGTTCCTTAAAACAGATTATCTTACTTTTAGTTTTCGAATTCCCCGTACTGTGACTTATTTCAATTGATCACCCGGTATATTTATGCAATATGGCCGAGAGGGGGCTGCCTACGAAAAGTTGTCTCAACATGGTGTGGCTGACCGTACCGCGGCTGCATGAGTATTCCTAGTACCTTAGGCCAGGGGTCGCCAAACTACCAGGTCCGGCCCGCGAGCCCATCTAATCCGGCCCGCGGAAAGATTATCACCACAGCCATTCATCTTTTCGTAACTCAGCAAGATAACGATTAATCGACGAAAAATGGTTTAAGAAAATTTCAATGTCTTCTCGGATCTTAAATAAACGCG
>CAWYPN010000234.1:0-13016 GCA_963966035.1 Acleris laterana
ACCATGTATCTGTAGTGTTAGAGCCATGTAGTGAAATGACATTCATTATGACGGAATGTGTCATACTCGGTCGATAAGCAGATACTAATACCTTATACTGAGCAAGCAAAAACAGATCTTAAGGTGGTCAACCTTTTCAATCCGCAACTGTACCTGAGCAGATGACATTTTTTCGAAGCGCGGGAACCAATCATAATTCACACGTTGCGTGGTTGTAGGTATTCTGTGCTATTATTGGTTATTAGTGACGCCATGTTGACGCGCGCCCGCGTGTCATTCAGTCAGCCGTCAAACGTGCGTGAGTGAGATCGAAAAATAGATACAATTTAATTTGCACCTTATAAGTATTACGTACACGTGTGATCGTGGGATTTAATCGTGCTTTCGGAAACCATCGGAATCGTTGTTCGTGTCTACGCGAAGGAAGATTCACGACACGCCAAATCGGTTGTGTTCTACTGTACAACCCTTTGTCATCGACACCGCTTTGTGCTCAAAGCAACGGCTTCTTTGTAGCAAACTAGCAATCGTAGCGGCATATTAAACCATGCACAGTATTTGAACGAACAAATTATACCTACATTGCTTTTAAACTGCTAATTTCAAGTCAATCAACACTTAGGTGCTACTTCACTTGGCTATTATTTGGCAAATATTTTAGTGGTATTTCTTTCATTTGAATTATTTTGCCAGCTGTTGATTTATTGTTGGAAAACCAACAGTTATAATATAAAACAATAACTTAAAAGTTGATGCTAAACGCTAATTACAGGTTCTTACCGATTATTACGCGTTACTTGTTACATTGTTTTTAATGTTTGCAATATGAGTGCTGAACTTTGGACAAAAGGCCCATAAAAACCCATAAATTAGCATGAGTATAATAAATGCTACTTCTGTGATCTATGATCCGTAATAGTAGGTAAAAACCTTTAAACCACACTACCGACTATTGTCTTCTAAGGCCCGTACCGAAAAGTTTTTTTACAAAGTTTGCATATTAGTAAAATACTGTCTGGTAAATGTTTTTTTTTTCTGATTATAATTTTCAGTAAGTGTCATTTTGATGTATCAATTCACATTGTTAATTTAGGCTGGGTATTGATTTAATCAAAAATGCAAGACGATAAAATAACTCTGAGAGAAAATGTTTTGCGAACGTATCTGGAAAATCCTGATTCAACTTTTGCGGCGGTCGGGAAAATGGTGAAAGTAAGTAGTGCAACGGTGCGAAATATAGCTAAGCGATACTTGAATGAATACAGAATTCAAGACAAAGCTCGAAGTGGACGCCCGACAGGTCCATCAAGTAAAGCTTTAGAAAAGAAAATAGTGACTGCTTATAAGAAAAATTGTAGTTTATCGGTGCGGGACGTGGCAAAAAAATTGAAAACTAGTACATCTATGGTCCAGAGAGCGAAAGTACGTCAAAATTTAAAGTCCTATAAAAAAGTAAAAGCCCCAAAACAGTCGATAAAACAATTCAATAGTTCCGTTACAAGGTCAAGAAAATTGTACAAGCTGCTTTGCAGTATGAACGGAGCATGCGTTCTCATGGACGATGGGACGTATGTAAAAAAAGATTTTTCGACTTTGCCAGGTGATCAATTCTTTACAACCGAATCAAGGGCTAATATAAACGATCAAAATAAATATATTTTTATGGAGAAGTTTGGAGAAAAATATTTGATATGGCAAGCAATATGTTCCTGCGGAAAACGCACTGGGTCATTTATCGTGAAAGGTACCATAAATGCAGATATTTATGTCCAGAAATGTATAAAAGGTTTTATTTTACCATTTATAAGGCAGCATGAAGGGAATGTGCTGTTTTGGCCCGATCTGGCTACTGCACATTATGCCCGTGCCACACAAGAGTGTCTGGCTTCAAATAACGTGCAATGTGTGTCCAAAGATATGAACCCCCCGAACTGCCCCCAGCTACGACCCATAGAGCGGTATTGGGCATTAGTCAAAGCAGAATTGCGTAAGAACGGTTCACCAGCAACATCAGAGGCAGATTTAAAAAAAAAATGGAAAAAACATGCCAACAAAGTCACCGAAACCACTGTGCAAAACTTAATGGCAGGCTTGAGGAGAAAAATCCGTTTGTTCAGCCGCAAAACTCTTAAAATATAAAATTTGTATATTTTTTGTAAATAGACACTTTTCATAATATAACTAAAATAAAATATCTTTGCTGTTCATTATAGTTTCATTAATATCATAAATATAGTATGTAAAAAAACTTTTCGGTACAGGCTTTAATTAAAAAGTGTAGCGATCTAACATAATCAATAAATGATTGCAGATTAATGCGTCGCCTACGCCCCCTCCTCCAAGACGCAATCCAAAAGCGTTGCTGCGGCGCCCGCATGTGGGACGGCGTGACGGGCCCGCTCACCTGGCGGCAGTTCCACCGGCTGGCCGGCCGCGGCAACGAGGACCTCTGCGAGCCGCAGCCCGTGCCCTCCCTGCTCGTCGGCCACGACACCGACTGGATCGCCCTATCACCTTACGCTCTACGGCACTGGGAGCGGCTATCTCTCGAGCCCTACTCATACTCTCGAGACGTAGCCTACTTAGTCCTAGCCCCGGACCTGTCTCCGCTCGCGGATCCTCTCTCTACCTTCTTCCGCGAGCTCTCCGCGGCCTACGAGGGCTGCCGGCTCGGGCGCCACCGCCCGCTAACCCGGCTCGCGCGCGACGGCCTGCTCCGCGCCGCGCCCAGCGACCGCGAGGCGCCCCCCGAGGAGTGGACGGGGGACCTACCGCCCGGGAGACTCGGGGAATACATCAAGTCGTATGCGGACGCGCTGCGCAACAACTTAGTACCTCAACTGGCGAGCCTCAAGATCGACAGCTCGCTGCTAGACACCGAAACGAAATCTGCGCACATAGGTCAGTTTAATATACGTTTGCATTTCTACTCGAAAGGTCGGATTTTTATTCACACAGAAAAAATGTAAACAAAGGTGTTGCCGTAGCGAAACACATTTTCAGTATTTAAAATATTTTTACTTTCAACATTTATAAGAAATCGACTTTCATTAAAAAAACCATATATTGTAATCAAGATTAAAGAATTTCATTTGTTGATAGAAAACGTATTAGTTTAAAACGTGAAAACCGTTTTTGTACGCATAATTTATTTTGCACTGGTATCTTCGACTCGATACACACGTGTTAACAAGTTGACGGCTGCTTGAAAAAATTGAGACGTTACTTCATTCGCTTCGCTTCACCGTTCGTGCTCCCGTCGTAATCGCTTTCCAGAGACTCATTTATGCGATTTTAATTTCAATTATATCCCAAACTTTGAGATCCCCTGAAACGTCACTTTGACAGTAATGTAACTTTGTTTACGTTTTTTCTGTGGGAATAAAACCCCGATCTTAGTTTAGAATGTAAATCTTTAGCGCGAAATAAAATTCCGTATCCGCTCAATTGTACGGATTAAAAATATGAATTGATTGATTGACAGACCGACCAGCGCCGTCTCCTATGCGGCCACCGTCAACCCCCGACCACCCGTCGACGCCGAACAGCCAGAGCGACCAGGACGGCGACGTGCCGACGTGCACCAACAGCACCGTGTCCAGCTCGTGGGAGCAGGAGGAGGGCGGCGCGCCGGCGCTCGTCATCTACGTGGTGGAGCCGGTGGCGGCCGCGGCGCACCGCGCGCACGCGCTGCACGCGCTGCTGCGCCTCGCTGCCGCCACGCACCACCACCTGCGGCACCACAACCCGCTCGTCAAGGTCAGTCGGGGGTCGGCAGCGGCACCAACAGGAGGATCCTAGAACCGTATTAATAAACTAATCTCAACTCTAGTGCTCGTCTTGAGATGCGTCAAAAATGACAGTGTTCTATGGTTTGACGTTTACTTCGACATATCTTGTGATAGGCATCTCGGCCAAGATGAGTTTATTAATAGGGTCCTAGACCTAGAGTCTATACTTTTAGGCATTAAAAAAAATGTAAACAAAACAACCACGTGATATAGTTCGTCAGCCAATAGAAGCAGACAGTGTTCTGCTTCTACTGGCTGACGTCAAAGTCGTCGTACGTCAAAGTTCGATAAAACAGTTTTGATTGGCTGTTTAACTATGTCACGTGGTTTGGAATGTTTACATTTTTTAAATACCTAAAAGTATAGACTATAAACGTTGGAACTTTCCCGTTACACAATGGTCGTTACCATGCCCACAAGCACGTTTATTGGTCGATCAACAAATTAATGGTCTAAAAACTACACGTTAATCGATGATGCCGGTTTATAATTTACTAGCTGTTGCCCGCGACTCCGTCCGAGGAGTAGTTGTTTATCACTATCTCCTCGGGAACTGTTCATTTTTCAAGATGAAAATCATTCCCCGGATTTCAAACAGTCTCCATATTCAATTAAATTAAAATCGGTTCGGTGGTTCAGGAAAGCGTAACAAACGAACAAACGGAGGGTCATTGACTGTCGATCTACAGATCGATTAGTATAATTATGTATCATATTAAATGTTTCTTATTATGTTCCATTAAACTTGTCGTAATATTTTCATGAGTAACTGGCCACTTTAGAAAGTGTCATTTAGTTACTAGCCATCAAATTTCTTACTGACGCTGTTAGTAAAGATACTTGGACAGTACTCCGGGTAATAACTCAGGACCTAGGTATTCTAGCGTAATCACTAATATGTGAGCAAATCTCTTGCTTTACACATTTTATTGCAAAGTGGCCAGTTACCGGAGTGTGGCCAGTAATAGGCGATGTTAGGAACAGAACTTTGATAGACAGAAAATAATACAATAGACAATACCTTTAGTCAGTCAGGTGTATTTGTAGGTGTTACTTGCCCGGGCATCCCACGTTGTGCGGCGCCGCTCTATCCTTTTATCAGTGTTTTATTTTCTTGTTAATTTGAACACCTAGTCCGTATGGATGTCACACTATGGGGAGTCACGAAATATGCAGAAGGCAGACGGGGACAGTACGTGATGGTTTTATAGAGGCATTCCATCTTAGTCCTCAGGGTTGGCAACGCATTTGCAGTCTTAGGATTGCATTGCAGTCTTGTGAATGCGAATGTCTATGGGTCACAGTTTCCACTTACCATCAGGTGGCCTGTGTGCTCGTTTGTCTTCTCTATGCCATTAAAAAAAAAAAACATAATTTTAGAAATTATTTGCGCGAGCGCATGTTACTCGGCTAAGAGTTTAGAAGGAAGAGAGTGAATGTACGATACAAACATCGCACATGTCACGCGTCAGCTAATTCAAAGTCATTCAACTTATTATTGCTTTAGAAGCACATTTACTACCTCATTTTTATTATTTAGTTTACGTTTATGCGTGCTCCTAGCTAGTACTGTGTATATCACCTTGGATATCAATAAATCATACACCGCAATCAGTGTTTCTCTCAAGAATCTATCAAATATCAACTATCAAATCATTACGGATGTACTGACCGTACATCATATGGTCCTTCGAACCGGATTTCTGTGATTCGTGTGTGATAGCAAATCGGTCTAATCGGCCTCCCACAAGCGGGTCTCACCGTGCAGACTGATAATAGCAATCACTCAAGCGTTCAAAGAAAGTCAGTAACAATCAGGTATCAGTGACAACATCATCAAGTTAACTATCAAGAGACATCTACTATTACAAGACAAATTTAGAAAGTTCTAATTTTTTCAAGATCATCAGCTGCAGCAATCATCAAAATCAACAATCAGTAAACCAAGGTACTCGATTAAGGAATCTCAACTATCACTTGGGACAACCCTTCTGTTAATCAATTGATCAAGATGTCGTCGTCGCAGCAAGAAATGGAAGACATTTTAATGAACAGCATCAACTAATGAGCAATATTAATCGGTTGTATACCAACTATAAGAAAGATGGGCCGAGCCGTCATACAGTGTCCAATATTCAAAGTAAATTAACCGCTATTGACGGGTTCTGGCAAGAATTTGAAACCAATAACGAAAGATTGATGAAGTTCAAGAATAAGGACTACACTTATTTCGCTGAAAATAACTATGAAAAAACCAAGACGTTCTTCGAGTCAGCCAGGGCAACTATGACGGATCACTGGGAGGCAGCGAAACGAGGAAATTTATCTCCAAAACCTACTGAACGAGCATCGAAACCTCTATCGGTGGAGTTGTCCAGTTGGGCATCCGACCCTATCGAAGAAAACACCAGCGATTCAAGGAAACAAATAGAAATATCACCTACCGGCCCCGACGGTCATCAGACCAACGAGTCCGTCTCTCAGAGCAACCTTCAGAAGAATCAACCGCATAATCAAACTCCGATCAGGCCGGGGTTCACAATTCCTTCGATTTCGTCTATTATCGATAAATCTATAGTGGATATGAACAAGGTAGCTGATAAAATGAGAAAACAACAAAGCAACTTTAAGGCTTTTGCGCGTACGGTTTATTACATCGACCTCTCTACCATCAACGAGAAATGGGAGTTGGAAGATACCCTCAAGACCATTCAATCTCGCTGGGCGACCATAGACTCCCTTCACTGGGACATCGACAGTGAACTTATTAACGACGATGAAACATATTATAATCAAGCCTTTTATAAATATGAAAGGAAGTTTCAAGACATCAAGAAACAAATAAACACAAAAATTTGGTCTATGAATCACCGAGAAAAATCAACCCCATTAATGGAAATACCTACATTCAGTGGAAGTTATCACCAATGGGTCTCATTTAAGGACCTCTTTAATGAAGCAATTCACTTCAACCGCTCAATGTCGAACGCCCAAAAAATGCAATTCCTGAAGAACAAGGTGCGCGGTGAAGCTGAAAAATTAATCCAACATCTCAATATCAGCTCTGAAAACTATGAAACTTGTTGGGAAATATTAAACCACAGATATAATAACACCAAGCTCATTTTCACTGCACATCTTAATAATCTTTTATCAATACCAACAATGCAACAACAATCATACCAGCAGATCAAGCGTCTACACGACACCACCAACGAGTGTTTGAACGCTATCAAAAACCTCGGCGTGGACATCAAGTCTTGGGACCCACTCATTGTGCATATTTTATCACAAAAATTGGATACCGAAAGTAATACTGAATACGTCGAATCACTGAAGAACCCCCGTGATTTACCGACGCTAAAAGGCTTCCTGGACTTCCTAGAAATGAAATTTACATCATTTGAAGCAAGTCGCCGCAAATTTGATACCCCCAAACAATCTAATCCATCCGACACATCAAGGACGCCACACTACAAGGCTTTTGGAGGCATCAAAGATTCATCTTTATCAATGAAAAAATCAACAGACTTTAAATCAAGTTATGAACAACGGAAAATTTGCCCTGTTTGTAACAAGAACCACGGAATATTTCATTGCGAAACATTTCAAAGAGCGAGACCCGAGTACAAGCGCAATATTATATCAAAGTTGAAATTGTGCAAGAACTGTCTTTATAATCATTACGATAAGGACTGTTTTTCAACGAGTAGGTGCCGAACGTGCAACGAGAAACATAACACCATCGTGCACGACGCTTACGCAACGCTACCGGAAACATCCGATGCGGTAAATAGGCGAAAATACGTCGCTAACGTTACGCAAGACGACAATAAAGTCATTGAAATTTTATTGGCAACCGCGCTTATCAAGGTCAAAGCAGAAGATGGACATCACTACACCATGAGAGCTCTAATTGATCAAGGGTCACAAATGTCCCTAATCTCCGAAAATGCGGCGCAGCTTCTTCGTCTACCTCGTCGGCGATGCAAGGGCGTAGTCTACGGAATTGGAGCTAAAGGCAACAATTGCAAGGGTGTTATCAGTATCACAGCCTCATCCCTGCTCTCGAAGTTCGAATTTAACGTGGACTTATACATCATGAACATTCTAATGAACCACCTACCGAATCGGTCATTTTCCAAACCAACATGGCCATATTTAGAAGGTGTCAAACTGGCAGACCCTGAATTTAACGTCAGCCGCCCTATTGATACGAGGGTGGATTGAAAAGTTCTGAGCCTGGTAAAAAAAACTAACTGGCTCACTTTTTATAACAATTTTATTTTTCGACATAGTCTCCATGAAGGTCAATGCACTAAGTCCACCTCGCCTCCAACTTCATTATCCCATCAAAAAAAAAAGAATCTCTGAGGTCGTTAAAATATGAGTCTACTGCTTCTTGTACCTCCATATTAGTCAAAAATCTTTGTCCTCCCAAGTGTTTTTTGAGGTTTGGGAAGAGATGATAATCGGAAGGAGCTAGATCCGGCGAGTAAGGGGGATGCGGCAGCACTTCAAATCCACAATCATGTATTTGTGCCATTGATTTCGCCGAAGTGTGAACGCGAGCGTTGTCTTGGTGAAACAATACTTTTTTCGACCGCATTCCAGGTCTCTTTATTTTAATTTCCTCTCGCAGACGACGTAAAAGAGCACAATAGTACTCTGAATTTATTGTTTTGCCCTTTTCGAGATAGTCTATCATGATAACCCCCCTGCAATCCCAGAAAACCGAGGCCATTACCTTATTAGCTGACAAAATGACCTTGGCTTTTTTGGGTGGTGGTGAACCTGGTCTTTTCCATTGCCTGGATTGTTCTTTCGATTCTGGTGTACTGTGGTGGACCCATGTCTCGTCCATAGTTATAAAACGATTGAGAAAATCTTCGGGGTCACGTTAAAACATGTCCAAACAATCTTGGGAAATTGTAACACGTACTCGTTTGTTCTCGACTGAAAGCAGTCTAGGCACCCACCTGGCTGACACCTTAGAAAATCCAAGAACATCGGTGATGATGTTCTGTGCCCGCTCATAAGAAATACCCATTGCTTCCGCTATCTCCACAATCTTCAATCGCCTAACCTTCTTATCGCATCTAATATTTTATTGACATTTTCATCCGTAGTAGCCGTCAACGGCCGCCCACTCCTAGGCTCGTCTTGAACAGTCTCCCGGCCACGTTTGAAATCAGCTACCCATCTTTTTATGGTAGCATACGATGGAGCAGATTGCCCTAATGTTTTGTTCATATCTTCAAATATTTGTTTTGGTGTTAACCCCTTCTTTTGCAAATATTTTATGACAGAACGGTGCTCAATTTTATCCATTACAGTGACCTTATGTAGCAGTTCCAGCATAA
The DNA here is from genome assembly GCA_963966035.1 of Acleris laterana. Classification (NCBI taxonomy): domain Eukaryota; kingdom Metazoa; phylum Arthropoda; class Insecta; order Lepidoptera; family Tortricidae; genus Acleris; species Acleris laterana. The sequence goes on from CAWYPN010000234.1 coordinate 9,155, forward strand.
AATGTAAAATTGTGACAAGAAAAAAACAAAAGATAGTGCATAATGGCGACTAAATATGGCACTTTTACCTGCCAGTATTTATTTGTTTTTTTTTTATTATATACAACCTTAGGCTCAGAACTTTTCAATGCACCCTCGTATATTGCTGGGAGCCGATGTCTACGCCACTATCATACAAAGCGGCATTATCAAAGAAAGTGACACCCTCCCGGTCGCACAACAGACGCGACTTGGCTGGATCTTATGCGGCAATGTACCATCATATCAATGCAATATTGTCGTTAACAACATCGAGGATATAATGCGCTTTTGGGCGATCGAAGACATCACTGAAAGTTCAAATATGTCCTTAGAAGACCAGTACTGCCTAAATTTTTATCAAGATACTACAACCCGACAAAGCGATGGAAGATATGTAGTAAGAATACCACTGAAGCCAAAGAGAAAAGAAGCTTTGGGAGATTCAAAGAAAATGGCTATAGCACAGTTCATACAACTCGAGAAAAAATTTCAACAAAACCAAAACATTGCGAAAGATTATAAAGCATTTATTGACGAATACATCAAACTAGGTCACATGCGCGCTTTTGTGACCGAGACAGACAATCAATGCTACTTGCCTCACCATTGCGTGCAACGCGCTGACTCTACGACGACATCACTTCGCGTAGTTTTCAATGTTCCGTCCATATGTTCCGACAAGTATCGGTGTCAGTTTTACACCTGTTGGTAACTTGATCCGTGACGCAGAGGCGAACATCTGATTTAAATTGATAGATTGGACCTTGTAGTGTACATATGAGCGTGTTAGCGTCGAAATTTACGCATTTTTGTATGATCTCATCCAGCATTGGTATAAATGATTCTTTTTGCATGTTGATAGCCACTTGATTCGCAATCGGTCTTATGTTGATCATGATCTTTTCATTTTGTTGTGGAACGGAAATAAGTCTGAAGAGTTCATAAGCATCTCGATACACCAATGGAATTTTGATTTCGAATATAAGAAAGTGATGGGTCATCCTTGTTCGTACCTTCATCAGTTGATACAGCTTAGGTAATTCAGTGTTGATATTCTCACATGGAAGTGATAAGTCCTTTGGTAGTTGCCCAGCGATGATGTTCAATTCGTCCTTTAATTGTTGAGGTGTAAGTAGATGGATATTAAATTTACCATATAACACATTAGTGATTGTGTCTAAAATGGTGTCTTGTATACCTTTTAAATTAGTCAGGATGTTATTGGCGATGATGGACGATACTGTGAACTCATTGATCAGTGTCGTATCTTGAACTTGCTTGCTAAGTTTGTTTGTAGCCCACTCTAAAGTATTCAAGTGCATATTGAAGGTTTTGTGTTGTTTTTGGACAGTATCTTCGATTCGTTTTAGCATGTTATATTCAGCCTCTATAACTGACGTCTGATTTCTCCACAAGTAAGCTAGATGTTTCTCATTGGTTCGAGTTAGCTCGATGTCCCTTTGATATTGCTCGGCGAACTGTTCGTCGAGCACGCCGAATAGGCTGTGAGCTATATTGCCGATTCCGTTGATAAGTCCTCTCCTTTTTCTTGATACTTCGCGGCGTGGACCAAGTAACATACTATCATAGTAATTTAATTCTGACACAGAGTGACGTAATTGCATTAATATTATCTGGCATTGTGATTGGCTTTCAATGTTACTACAAGTTTTTTCCAAGTGCGTAACATACTTTGTTAATAATTCAGATCCTTGCCAATAAGGGTTTATGTCATAATAAACCACAAGATTCCATTCATCCCGTGCCAGTTTCATATTTGTTATTTTATCGAAATAAATTCCTTGGCCTTCTTTGAAACTTGATACGCTGTAGTTGCATTGCGCCGGTGATATGATAAGCATTAATAACATTAAGGCCATTGTTATGAAATTAATCAATTTGCTGCCTTTTTTAGATTTTGTGACTCTTGGCGTTGTGTTTATTTCCAAGATATTTTTCGGTTCTTCACGTGATAAATCGTTTTCTGATAGAGGCAGGATTGACCGAATGAAGTCGCAAAAGGATATGAGATTGAACTGTAGGGTATGTCTTGAATGTTACCAGCACAAATACGATAATTCCTAAACAGGCGATTTACCCTATAACAAAACTGATCGTGTTACAGATAATCTCACTAGAAGGCGTATGCGAAACGGCCGGGCTCGGCGGCGGCGCGCGCTCCGAGCTGCGCGCGCGCTCGCGTTCAGCGTGTTCACGGGCGCGCGGCGGCTGCTGACGCACGCGCCCGCCGGCAAGTCGCTCACGGGCTTCGGCACGTGTGCGCAGGCGCAGCTACTGCTCGACTCTTGCCCCGTAAGTACAAACCAGCCAAATTTGAATTGACTACAGGACTATACATTGTTGCGGGTGGTAGGACCTTGTGCAGGGTCCGTCCGGATCGCTAACACCATCTTATCCATTAACCTACCGCCAAATAGCAGTGTTCGCATTGTTGTGTTCCGGTTTGGGGATAAGTCAGCCGGTGAAATGACTAGCATAGAGGCATTCTATCTTAGTCCTCAGGGTTGGCAACACATGTGTGAATGCGAATGTCTATGGGTCACAGTTTCCACTTACCATCAGGTGGCCTGTGTGCTCGCTTGTCTTCTATATGCCATAAAAAAAAATGTTCTGGAAAAAAAATCCCTCGTGCCTACATCCTTCCTTTATAAAGTACATAAGAATCTAACCAATATAATCTTAAAGCTTCCACTTTCACACGAGGTTACAGAGGTTTGTCTCAAAGCATACTATGTTTTTTGGTCATTATTTACTGACAAAGTAAATAAACAAATTTCGGCTAATATCCAAAGAGCTTAAACGCCAGATGCTAGACTTAGAAACCAAACTTGGTTCTAAACAAAATAACGTTATTCCGACCACTAGTTCAAAGCGGGCGGAATAAACACTGATAATATTCAATATTTTTTTCATAGTTTTCTTATTGTTGGTTCTGCTCGGCTACGTCACACAATTTTGAATGATGGATGGACGGTCAGACGCCACCGACGAGTAGATTCGAGCCGCAAGTTGGAGTTGTACATCGACTAATACATCTCTTGTATTTCCAGGAAAAGGACCGCGCACCCTACAAACTGTTCTCACCGGCGTGGGTCCTAGCGCCGCCGCGCGCCCTCAAAGAGGTCGCGGAGACGTGGGGTCAGCCCAACCAGCAGGGCTCCGTGCTGTACCTCTCGTACTGCCTCTCGCACGACCAGCGCTGGCTGCTGGCCGCCGCCACGGACGCGCGCGGCGAGCTGCTCGACACGCAGGCCATCAACATACACGTGCCTCATAGGTAACAACTACTATATTACCAGTATAAAGTTGACATACAATGCCTGGACCATACTAGCTCGATCCAAGAAATAAAAAATATATATAAATATATATTATTATTATATATATTTCGATTAAATGAATAAATATCAGGGATCAATTCCATACAAATTCACTGTCCATTTCACTGCCCAGAACTTTGCACGTTTTAATAAGGCCATTGATCTTTCAAGTAATGCTTGCTGTCCAGTAGTGCATTTGCACATGTGTGAGTTTAAGACCAGAAGCCAGACATCATGATTTGAGTCGTAGCGGTTGATGAATTTCATTTAGGTCGCGTTTGCTGTTACATTCTAAGCCTTTTATGAACGTTGGGGAAATGCGAATACGTGGTTATGATGGACTCACCAACCGAGAACGGAAGGAATATCACTAAAATCCAGCTATTCTCCCGCCAGACCGTTGTTAGTGAAGGCCGCATGTTCTGCTTGCTCCTTTTACCACCACCCTCACCGGTCTACATTCTAAGCCAGCCTTAACCCCTCGTATGCGGGAGCCGTTT
>CAWYPN010000235.1:0-11577 GCA_963966035.1 Acleris laterana
GCGACGCTTGCTACAGCGTCGCGCGCGTGGAGGGACCTAAATACACCTTACAACTGTAATCCAACTATGAACAATACAAGTGAAGAACCTCCCTGCGAAACTGTCTAGATGCATGTTTATATAATTATGAAATGTATTTTTTTGTAGTTTTATTTATTGACAACACATCTACGGTACAGTTGAAAGCGAGAAATTTGAAAAAATACCTGTTTAAGTAATAGACTATCTCTCGTTCACACGATAAAAAGTAGATTATTATTATTTACAATAGACAGGGTCTCCTCAAGTGGGGTGGGGGGGAAGGGCGACGGTGGGATAGGGGTAGGGGGGGCTGTCCGATGGGGGGACGGAGGCGACCGTCGCGGGCGCAGGCCGCGGCACCGCGGGGCGAGGAGAGCGTGTCGGCGGCGGCTGCCGCGGGACGTTGCGACGCCACACCGCTCGCCACCTGCAACACAGCGGTGTTATACAACCCTTACCTTGAATACAAATTGCAGGATTAGAGAATCCACTTTGTTTGACCCATCGTTATGGTAGCTGTTAAGTCAGTAAAAGTTACTTTATTATCAACTATATTATTACATTATAAAAGTGAGACGGGCGAAAAATGGGACGGAGCCTGCAGAAAACACATACATTACGTTCTGTTACATTTTCAGTACGATTTTTCAAAGTTTGATTGCTTTTTTAATGGCACCTAAAAAAAAGGAAACAACCCTGGTAAATTTTAAATATACGTTTTCATATTTATGGTATAAGGGACAACTAACATGATGAGGACTTATCACTGTTACTTGAATACCAACAAACCAGTGAGTGCGGGAAATAGTTCGCAGACATCTAAGTGGTAGATCGCCAACCATCCGGGGTGGGGACGATGGAAAGTGCGTAATTGGAAAAATACTCAAAACACAATTATTAATTAAAAGTCAAAGCACACTAAACATAAATTATATTTGAATACTTACGTTTTTATTTGTGCTGTGACAACTTCAATGATATCCGTTGGTGAAAGCCGCAGGAATCAGCGGACCCTGAAATGAAAGAAATTACAATTCTTAAGTGCTTATTTAGTATCAGCTTTGCAACGTAAAAAGCCGTAGTCAAAACAGTGACCTGTCTCGTTTGTTACGCAGCCCGTTAAGTTAAAAGTAAAGCCGAACTGCTATCCATAATTGAATGGAAGTATAAAGCGCTCAGTCGAACATTATCCTCTCGGGGGACAGATTTAAAGGTAGTAAGTTTGGTGTTCGCAGCCGATAGAGCGGTAGAGGCTTGGTGGCCAACAAAATAAAAACAGTGAGCGGATGAGTTAGAGCGCGACCGCTAGCGGTAATTACAGCGCTTGTTCTCCTTGATTTACTGTTATTGCCCCGGGGCACTCCCGTTACCTAATAAGACCGTTTTACACCCGGGGACCACATGCGCCGGCCCGCCCGACGCCTGGACCGTTCATTCTCTCATTAGCGACATATTTGTTTTGCCCCGGCGATTACGGCCGATTGAGTTAATATCCCATTTGATATATGACGCGCCTGCACCGGAAGGGTAGCTAGCCGCGACCATCGACTCGAATTACGAGTGAGCTTCGAAAAACATTAGCCGGAGGTCCGCTCGCGTCACTGCCGCCGTCACTCATCCACTCGGCCTTTCGGCTTTTAAATATCCGCTAAATTAAGGGAGCTTCCGAGTCTGAAAAATGTGTTCGAGATACGGCGACGTGAGGAGTTAAGATCGCGCCGGCGGCGGCGGGCGCCGACAAGCAATGAAGACTGATGGCGTCTCAGAGCAGCAGTTATGGAGCGTGGTCGCAGTTTTAAAAACCCATTACCCGCGGCACTGCACCGCGTAGATTGCCGCCCCGCCCGCCCCGCTCATATTTCGGAACACTTTATAATCGCATCTCTCACGCTTCACTCGCTCGCTAACTTATGGTGATTATGCTTTAAGAGCGACAAGGAAGATCGGTTCCATAATGAGATTGGACCGTCTCGCTAAAATTTTAGAGTGCCGTCGGCTGCTAATTGCGTCTGCGGTGCTCGGCGCAGCCCGGCCGGCGCGCGGGCGCTCCTCCACTCACTACTAACCAACTTTTTATTCATACCAGACCTCCAAATTTAAAACACCCCCGGCAAAGCCTCAAATATGTAAATTATCGCGGTTATAACGAAAATGCAAAAATAATTTCAGCATCTCAAGGCGCGAATCAAAAGGCCCGAAGAAAAACAAAACAGAACAAACATTAATTTGAATTCCGTGACAGTTGAAACTTCCCGAACGAGGACAATTTTAGGAATTGCCGTCATTTGAATCGCACTGGAATAGGCATTTTTGAACTTGACGTAATAAATTGAAAAAGTTAATAAATAAGTTATAACATTTATCAATGAAAAAGATAACGTTTCAATATACAAATCACGAAGTGAATTTGAGCGATAAGTTTACGTACATGACAGTTAACAATACTAAATACATAAGACGCTAGCATATTATGTCGTCACTTTACTTTTCGTGCGCTAGAAACCTATCGCTTATGATGTCATCTGCCCTAACACACTAAGCGCTGACCCAGTCAGTAAGCATAACAAATCATGAGTCATCTGGCTTTCAGATCGTAATCGGTCGATTACGATCACGACTATTTAAGGCTGCTACCTGACTTGCCGGTACGGTACGTGGTTCACGTTTTGAACCTATATGGTACAGATTGTTTACCTAAGCTAGGGTTGCCATACGTCCCGGTACGCCGGGACATGTCCCGGTTTGAAGCATGGTGTCCCGGCGTCCCGGCCGATAAGCAAATTGTCCCGGTTTAAAAATCATAGTTATTTAATAGAGGGCTGGACTTGGTAAACAGTAATATACCTCCAATAAACGCGCTCTAACTAGCTAGGCTAATCGTACGTGGATAGAACGACGTAAGCGCTGACACTTGTCCGTTCACGTTTCACGAATTTACGTTAACAGGGAGCGCAATTTGTGACTTCGTTTGTTTATATTTAGCCATTTTCATTCGGTTATTTTGCAAATCTGTGGCTGTGTTATAATACCTTTTGTAGAAAAAACATGTTTTCTATCTCTCTAAACGTTTGGCAGTTATTTTCTGTGTCGCGCTGTGCGTGTATTTTGTGGTTTGGACAGATAATTTAAACCAAGTGAATAAACGAAATAAACTCATTTTATGCGTGCCGCGCTTTCTGTTGGGTGCTTCAACGTTGTGTTGAAAAGTTAAACTAATAAATGTTTGAATTACAATTAATGCAGTTTATAAGGTAATTCTTCAAGTAATTCGTAACTGTGACTGTGATAATACAATATGGGAAAAAGGAAATGTTCGTTTTCGGACGACTATACAAAAGAGTGGTCGTTTATTAAAAGAGGTAGGCATGATAAGGAAGCTTTCTGTTCAGTTTGTGGATTGTGCTTATCTATTGGACATGGAGGTAAGTCAGCTGTGAAGGACCATATTCGAACGGGAGCTCATGCGACGAAAATAACAATGCCATGGATAGATGAGAATGTTATATTTAATTTTGTTGATTATATGTTGGGTTTATGACAAAAAATACATTGTGATAATTTTATGTTTGTTGATTACATAGTGTGCTAATTAAAAAATGTTGACAGATAGGTACTTACTTACTTTAGTTGATGTTGATTTCGTAAAAATATTTTTTTTTATCAATATTTTGAAAAATTATCAGAACTATTGAATTGGCATTGAATGGCTGTGTTAAAAGTTGTTCTGTGTTTAGGCAAGGACTAAACCTTTAAAGTTATATTAATTGTTGTAATAAAAGTTCCGTTTTTTCTACCTTTACTAGTTTTTCTTGAAATGTCCCGGTCAGAATCCTCACACTTATGGCAACCCTAACCTAAGCCTTCTATTTAACATGCTGACACGGCACGATGCATACATTTTCTTTTAATTGCCCTAGGTAAGTTCTTCTTGGTCTTCATATTTTTTTCCTTCTTTTTTTCCTTTAATACAAATACTTCGTCTATTATCGTCTGCAATACACTTCAGTTTCTCTTATGGTTTTATACATTTCTTCACAAATTTTGGACTGTCAGGCAGCCTGATAGATTCAAGACTGCAGGTAAACTCGGTGGTGCCTTTTGCATAAAAAATAAAGAACTAAAAATCCAGTATACTTACCGGGGTGTAATTGAGGGGTGCGCGGCTGACGGCAATTGCGGGGAACCCTGAGGGCTGGGGGCTGGCGGCCTGCACGTAGCCCACGCTGTCAGCGGCGGAGCCATACACATCAAGCGCCGGGCCCGGCGAGCTCGCGGTGGGGAACCCGGCGCGCCCGCCGCCGCCATGGGGCGACGCCGGCGGACCGAACCCAGCAGCTGCTGCCTGGTAGTTGTTCATCACTGGGAACACAGGTCGGGTAAGTTGTGGGTTCTGGAGAATGGTTAAGATCAGTGTTTTCTAATTTTAAACATCTGGGGGCCTACTATGGCTTCGTTTATCGTTTGACAGAATGTGGATAAAACGTCACTTTTTGACACGTACATAAGTACAAAAGTGACGGATGCTTTATTCGCATTTTGTCACGCGATAAACGCAATCATATTAATCTTAAACTCAAATGAAATTTTTATTCGACAAAAAAAAACATTTCCACTATGCTTTCCCAGTTTTGGCCATTCTAACAGGTTTTATACATTTGATAGTAACATTACTTCAATACCAACTATATGTTGTTAAAAAGGGCTAAGACCAATTGGTATCCCAATTTACAGTGAGATTTATTTATTTGGCAGAAAGTAGCAATAGTCATTTTTACAAAAATTGATTTTTAGTTCGTTTATGAATGAGGAGGCTAATATTTGTGTAACGAGTTACCAAATTTGCTTTAACCTAGCACCGGTAACATATAGTTAGTTCTTTATTTTTTTTACTATACGACCGTCTTTGTGTGTAGGTATAAGTTGATGTTTTCGTATAAGAGTGAAATAGGGGACTTGGGCCTCTAAATTTTACATGGGTTAAAGATATTTTTGTTTCGATATCGTTCAGTTTTGCCTCAATTTAACTCTGACAAAAATTAATAGAAAGTATTAGAAGATAATTTGCAACAGAGACCCAGAATAATTCAAAATAAGGAAACTGGCTGACTGGCTGTTACCAACTAAACTACATAAATAAGATTTTAAAATATGAATGATGATATAATAAGACTACAAGCGTGTGATTTTTTTAACACATACTAATGTTAGTTGATATTAAAAAAGGCAATTGCACTAACCACCATTAAGCTTAAGAGGCACCAGTCGAACGAGGCCAGCTTTACCAGCATAGCCTAGTGAAACTGTTGCAGTGTAGAGATAGACAATCGTAAAGAATATTCCTAATCAAGGCAATATTTTAGAGAAATATGTCAAAATTAGAAATATTCTGTGCAATTGCCCATCACTAAGTGTTGTTTATATGTACATGTAGGATGCTTCTGTCTGCGGTAGAGTAAAGTAAAGAGTAGTGTTGTGAGTGATCTCTTGTATACTCGATATAGTAAAATGGTTATGGTGATCTCGCCTGGTGTCACGATTAATATTATATGTATTTAAACTATAAAGTCAAGTGTAATTTTCGATATTGGATTTTCTAGTAAAATGAAGCCTTGATTTATTAGAAGCAAGTGGTCTATAATTTACCCATTTTGGAAATATGTAGTAAATAACCCATTTGGAGATTTTAACTGTGTCTCAAGGTTCACTAGGTAAACCTTTTTTATGATTGAAATGTAATGATGAGCATATAAATAATAGTTGTAACACATTGTAATACTTAACAAAGTAACATTTAATCAATGTAGTACAAAAAGCAATCTAGCACACGAAACAAAACGAAAAGAGAAACAAGTAAAGCAGTCGTTACCTACACTTAATTCCGCTCCGGTATTGTGTTTAATTGTTGGACCAAATAAAGTTCGACGTAAGTACGTAACTAGCGCATATAAAGAACATCTAATGCCAGAGGAAAAGAAAATGTAATTGTCAAAGTAAAACAACGTTAAAGGCACAAAGACACAAACTGTAATACTGAGCTCCGAAGCGACAAAGGTTAGTCATGCGTTTTTACGAAATGTTGTTTGTATCGCTGTCTGTTTCACGCAGAGTTACGGTTCAAGACCGTACATTTGAACAAGAGATCCTGATAATGGTTCATAGTTGCAGTGACCAGACAAACATGTCCTCTCGAAATATTCGCGGAGTAAGTGTTGGGATGTGTGTGTGGTGGTGGGACACGTGAAGCCGCGGCAGTGGCGCGGTGAAGGTCCGCGGTGAGAGCGAAGGCTCACCTGAGAGCGCCTGCGCGAGCAGCGGTGTGTTGTTGTTCGGTGTCAGTTGGCCGTTGGTCAGGTCAACTGCAAACATACACATGGTTCGCATCCGCACACGCACGAGTGGCGCACACTCGTTAGTGACACACACATCCATGACTGAACCATCGCATTTTTAAATTTCGAAAAACTCGCCACCCCGCTTGCAACACCTCATCTTTTCCGAATTTAGCATATTGAACGGTAAAGTGACTATCGATGTAATCCCAACTCAATATTAAAGTTCTCCAGCACGGATAAAGTTGGAGCGCGTAAATGCATGAATAATTTAGCCGTTGGAGACAGATGCCGTGCTGACGAATGAGGACTACGAAGACTCCCCGGGCTCAGATTATGTCGGAACAAAAAATATCACGTATGTCACGTGCATTCAAATGAAAAAGAGTGCTCCGAGTTTCGCGGGTATAAATCACAGAGGGCGAAAAAACTTTTACAAACTATCCAGTAAATTATCCGACGTGAGTTCTCGCTGGCACGCGGCGGTCTGCTTATTGAATAGGGAAGGCATTAGCATACGGCGCACGTCGCGGCGTCTTGCCGCGCGGCTCACGCACCCGCCCCGCGCCGGACTCGCTGCGGGTGCATAACGATTGCGCGACGGGCCGCGGACGCAATATGTCTACGTACTCGTGATTTATTCCCTGAGATTCTCCCGAGAGTAACTTGTTACTCCGGTTAGTAAATTAAGAAATGAGAACGATCCAACATCTTTAGACGTCGAGAGGAATATGAAATTTATTCAACGTTTTATTTAAGAGCAGCTGCGTGCTTTTCAATTATTTCCGCGGAAAATCACACTTATCAAGTAGCCGATTAATTTTCGTGTCCCAATTTCTGCCAGCTCATAGTGCCACCATTAGCCATATCAGCTTGTACGACAAATTTTATTTTTGTCAGATGCGCAAGTTATCATTTGGTGTGAAAAATGGAGGTCCGCGGTCGCACCAGGTGATTACCGGCCTGCGAGTGACTTTGCGAAAAAAGTACAATATAAGTAATGGAGGATGAATGATAGATGGCGTCGCGGGCCCGGCGGCCGGTGGCGTCCCGCTCGCACGCGTTGCGCGCCCGCTTCCGCTCTCGCTCTCGCTCGCTCTTCGCCCCGCTCGTACTAAAATGCTGACACGTTTTAATAACATTACTTTGCGTTGCGAGAGGCTATTTATTTTAGGGTTGCCGTGTACCAAATATGAAGTGGAGTGTTAGTTTTGACACGTCTTTCAATCATTAATATGTCGATCCGTCAAAGTTCTTTTGCCATTATTATATGCTGTTTAAGTGGCATTTTATGATCCATATTTTCACAATATAAATAATAATCTCGTTTTTCGGAAAAATGCAATCTTTTTACTGTGCAGAATTAATCAATATGAGATTTCTACGAAAAAGCCAGCTGTGCAATTAACATTCTAGGAATTCTTGTTGATGTACGCTGCACTCGTGTACCGATATCGCGTGCTTTTATGAGTTTATTTATATTTTGACCTCTGAATCCGGACGCTAGTTACATTTTACTGCTAAATAAACGTCCAGCCTGAATAATCCGGAAGCAAAAATGGCAGCGATATGTCATAAACCGTTATATATCCGTCGCAATCATAGCCCGTGGGACGGAGCGATCAAAGTCAGCGGCAGGCGGCCGGAGTTGCGCCGGCCTCAAATAATTTACGATTCAGTTTGCAACCACGAAGAAGCAACTCCGTTGTTAGTTCTAACGTCGGTCATATCTGCTTCGGACGTTAACTTCCAACTGGAAACTTGTGTGGGAATTACGATAAAATTCCGTGAGTTTATCTTGGATTTGAGCCGGATGCAACACAATTGAGCGCGTCATTTTACTTCGAAAGCTGGCACAAGTCGGAAATTGTTCACGATTGAGCTCCACTGTACATGTAGGTACATTTAATTAATTCGTGTTCACTGTAAGATATCAGTCATAAGACCTAACCATCTGTCAAACGTAGCCGGTAATGAACATGTAGCCTGTCCCAACTTCGCCTACTTGGGTCAGCGCGGTAATACCATGAGTGATGTGCTAATATCTCGGGCATGCTCCGCCTTGCAGGTGAGGGCATACATCTATAAATTCAGGAGCCGTCCTGCGAGAGCTATTCGAACTTTCATAATTGCGAAGTTCGGGGGAAACTTAATAATTCTTCTTCAGAAGTGGGATGACGGCCGAACGGGAATATTCACAGGGCGTACAGGCGTAACACCCGCCCTTGAAGCTACTATATTACTTACAAGTGCCAGCTTTTTATATCTTCCACGCAATATAAAAGTTCAACGTGAATATATTTGGTGTGTTACGGAGTTTTTGAGTTAATTGGTGTGTGGAGTTCTGCGTTGAGTTATAGTAAGGTTGGTTCGGAAAAATGTAGCGGTTACAGAAGCAGAACAGCAGATATTAATTCAAAAAGAGACTGAGCTGAGTAAATCACAAAACTGGCAAATAATTAAAATATTCCTCATGGCTGCTTTAAATGTTTATCTGAAGAATAATGCATTTTATCCATTATTAAGAGCTACTATCATCATATTTAATTACAATTCTATAAAAAAATAAGTAATATATACCCTTTATGTAATCATCAACAAAGCCCTATATTGGCTGAAACGTGTAAATATATTCATACCTGCGCTCAAAACTCAGACTGAATACGCTTAGAATTTATTTGTTATCACACAACATTGTTCCAGAGATATAATACAACAATGTTCACTCCGTTTCCCACTTCAAAGGAGCATTAATAAAACAAAAGTCTGTTAGCAACATGCATGGGAGATCGGGAGCAACTTAGTTGCGCGGCAATAATCACCATCGCCCATAATGTATGCTCTCGCTCACCTCCAGCTCCCGACACTTTATATCGCAATCTACAGATTGAAATGTTTTATTTTCCCGCTCCGGTACACCGCACGCCTCCACGTAAACGTATATTTAATAGGCACCATCAATAACCACGGAGATGATACGCTGTGCGGTTCTCGCTGGTTTCGCCGGGACTTATCTCAATTGCAAATTAATCGAATTCCTATGCTGGCTAGCGGGCAAAGCGCGTGCGCGCTCCCCGGATTTGTAATTCAAAGAAGCACGCGTCCTTTCTTTAAATCTCTCCCCGCCTATATTTTAGTGCGGCGCCGCTGATTCAATAAGCTGTTGACATTGTCAGGCCGCTCTCACACGTGGTTCAGTCACAGATCCGAATGTTAAACACGACATGGCAAGCGACGTCATAGAAGCGAAATGAAACATGAACAAACATTTAGAGAAAAAAACCTTTAAAACACGCTTCAATTTGAAAAACTACGCAATTACTTTCTTTGTTGGATAAGATAACTACTGTTACAATTTTTTAATTTAGTTGCGACGAATTTGGAATGACTACTACAGTATGTTAACTACTACAGTAAAGTAACGGCGATTGTATTCTAAGCTAGTTTATGAAAATAAATTTGACTATTCTAATTGCAATTGATAAAAGTTAGTTTAACAATTTGATATATTTCACCTAAGGCTCAACATTTTGTAAAATTACATTAGTCTAATTCTATATTATCTTAAATCTAAACAATAATAAATCCAACACGCTATATAAAAGAGTTTGCACCACCAATCATAAATTTGTTACACTTCTATCTAGTCAGTATGAACAACTACCAATTGTTAATTACTGATAAAAGCGAATTCTGACATCCTTTAGCATAAAGTGTACTGTTACGACCTTTGGAACCGTCACTAGTTCTGAAGCTTCGCTAAATTACATTTAATCAAAGAGTCCACCAATATTCGAAAACAAACTAGACTATTGTGAAAATCTTCTAATTTAAAATTCGTTAACGACGATAACAATTCTACAGAATTTCGTTTACTTCGAGTCGCTTCATCTTTCTAATTCTTAGTCTATTACTAATCGCTATTGAATTCGACTACTGTAAATAATTTACTAATTTATTCAGCTTTAAAAATTGTTAACTATTTAATTTCTACCACACTTTGATTTTCACCTATAAACTCCAACAACAATGTATCCAAAGGAATAACCAAGTCTATTCTATGTTGTAATGTGGTATAGTACCGTACTGACCAAACTCCATAATGTTCAAATAGGAAATTACTCGCCCTATTGTCGCCGGCGTCGCCGCACTCCGTCCACAAACTGCTGTTTCTCTTGTTTTCGCTCGTCACTAACTTTTTTGTTTATGCTCACACTCGTATTACGTGACTTCGAGGGTTATAAGCGTTCGGTTCGTAAGTCCCTTATCCCCTGTGGGGACTCGGAACGGTAGTAATGGCTCTTTAAAAATGGACAGCAGTGTGGAGTGTTAAGAACGACATAGGGCTTAAGGCGGCGTCACCGAACGCCAAGGGCTGGAGACGCTAGCGCTGGGGCTGCGCTAGCGGCCCGACCATGCAGGGGAGAAAGGACTTACTACGAAAACGTCCCATCGAACTGCGCAGGATTCGTGCGCTCAACTGAACACTAACTAGAAGAGATAAGTATGCTAATAGTCACCATTATGGTTTCGCGCACACACGTCCATTCGGTGAAATACTACTATAAAAATTTATAGACGATGGAGTTTGCTAGACTAGCGCATTTATGGACAAAATCTATAACATTCATAAAGTAAAACACTATTAACATAAATAAAACCTCTGACTCATCCAACCACAGCACTCATAATCTAAGACAGCGATGTATGGTCGCCGGTCGCTATGATCGTCATCTATGTCTAGAGGGTACGAGACTAAATTAAAAAGAGTTGTCGAGAAATGCCAATAGTGCAACACGAGTCGCTCGCATTCACGCTCGCTCCGACCAAGCAACAAGCACTAAACGTAACAGTTACTAACACAATTAACGGTCAAATATCTTAAATTACAAATGGAGTTGGCACAGTTCGCGACACGGCCACTCGCCGCCTCGCCAGCTAATTATTTGGATTCAACCCGACGGCTGTGTGACCCTTTAGGATTTTGTTTCAACGCGTTCATTTTGCTGAGGCATCGACTTCTTAATTTTTTCTTCGGGAAAATTGTCGGTTGTTTAAAGGCGGTCCGCGCGGTATTCTGCGAGGGACGGAACTTTGTATGAATAATGCAAGGATTTGAGTGGGGGTACTAAAGCGACCGAATTAGTTCGTGTGGGTTGTCTAGTGGGTACGCGGAGTGCATTCTGGGGGCGAGCGGGGTTGAACGCAAGGAATGTCGCCGGCGAGG
>CAWYPN010000236.1:0-17355 GCA_963966035.1 Acleris laterana
CTCCGCTCGCAGTGGAAAGTGCTACAAAACAAATTCCGAAATTCCTACAACGATCAAATTATGGGCCACCCTTTTCATTTTTGAACTTTGTCAAATGTAATGTAATTTTTGTGTTTGTAATTCCTCTGTAGAAAAATATTCTTTCGTTGTGTAGTTTCCATCTCTTAGTTTTGGACTGGGTCCATTTATGTGTCATTGTCCCGTGATATTGATTTATTTAAAAGTTGGCGAAAGTCTATGTAAATATTTTAGGATAATAATATTAAAACTCATCAAAACTTCAAAATATTGTATAAATTTTAATAACTATCCGCAAATATAAAACTTTGCTGCAGTAAAAAAAAGCCCTCGGTGCGCAGGTCCACCACGTAATTGGCTAGAGTTTTAATAAGATTAAATACGTAAACTTACACAATTTTATCTGTACACAGGGAAACTAATAGCCGTATACACCCCACCAGAGCGAATAACCTCCTGCGAGGTCCTCCTAGGAGGTTCCATCCTGGCGCTCGCTTTGGAGAACTACAAAGAAATCTCTGCGTCAAACTTACCGGCCCTCCCGTGGAGTCCGTAATCCAGGGCAAAGAAGCGGAGTACGATACCAAGCCGTACGGAGACCCCGCCCTAGAAGGCAAGACCTTCGACGTGAGAGGAGCTGAGAGCTGCTGATGCAGATCCTCAGACTAGACTCAAGGTCGAGCCACACCGGATGTGTGAGCGTACACGGTCGCTTGCGCGTTCCACTGCGTTGTATAGTATGAATCCTCAAACAATATGTCATACCACTGGCGTGACAGGTCTATGCACGTCTACGCGCACGCTACCAGTGTGGCTCGGCCTTTAATCTGCAGCCACTGCGTTTGGGCGTGATAGTACTGATATTGCGCGGTTTTGAACTCCAAGACCGCTGGCCGTGTCTTTTAGGCAGAAGTGTTTATCATATAGGTATACAAATAAATGGCAATCAACTATTAGAAAAAATGTGTTCAGGATTTAACTCAGGAATGTATTTATATTGTTAAGACTTGTCAAAAGTTGGGGTCGTTCTGTATTTTGTACTTTTAGAGCTGACCTACACGCCGTGATTATTTGACCTATGATCACGACGCCACTGCCATCTGTAATTATATTCTGTAAGCAATATGAGAGGTTACTATACTGCCTAATACCTAATACTATATTTCATTGACATGTTATTAAAAACAAAGAATTTTTGGATTGTTTGAACAAAGTATAATTAAAAACAAACCGAAATAAATTATTTGGTGAGAATAAATAAAGTAGGTACATAAGCGTACAAATAACAGACTTCACAACTCTGAATGTATGTAAATGATTTTTTTTCTTTTTAATTTACAAGGCAATGGCTTAAAAAGTGACAGTATCATTATACAATAGAATAAGAAATATGTATATTATATACGCCAGTATCAGTACATTTAGTGCAAGTCTCGCATTTCAATACAAAATAAGACTGTGAGTGTGACGGTCGTAACTGACGTTTAATCTCACAGAGACACTGTCTGTGTGTGCACCATTCTCCTTCAAGACAAACACAGTGTGGGCACCTCTCACCACTAAATCCAAAGACCGCGTTCCTCACAGACCACAGATTAGATAAGATCAAAGAGGGCGAGCTTCCAAACAAAATTCGTCGTGCCTACTCAGTGCTTCCCTCTATATATCATAACATAATTCAACCAAGCCCAAACAAAAGACACGCCCAGTGGTGACCGCCGATGTACTTTATGGCCTGCACATAAACTATGGCATCGGTCAGCGGGAACTTGGGAAACATGATAATATAAAGAGAAAAATAATAAAATAAAAACTTAAATGTTTTGATCTATTACGCTTATTAATTACATAAAAATAATTGTATTTTTAGTGAATTCTCTATAGATCTGTAATGTTGATGTTTAGACGTAATTTTTGTGAACTTAGACTAAGAGGTGTGTAAGTCAATTTGGAAACTTGTTTTTTTTTTCGCTTTTCTAGTCCAAGTTTGTTGCATATAAACGATGACCACATATTTTTTTATTGTTATTATTGTATTATTAGTTTTTCAGTATTATTTAATTGCGGTCTGCGTTGTTATAATAAAATATGTCAAGTTTGTAAAGGGGTATATATTCAAAGAAACGCACGACTATTTTTATAAAAATATTTTACCCGTAACGGTAAAAACAGATATTGTTCAACAATTCGATTATAATTAACTGAGATAAATTTTAGGATTAAATTTATTAAGTAACCTATATTCATTATTTCAGAAACTTCGTATCACTAATTGATACACTTCTGCGGTATAATAATCTTATTAGTTTTGTCGCCGTCATGGAATTTTAAGAAACTTGATATATTTTAATAAACCTTAAATGAATTAATGTCCTCAGCAACATTAAACTTATGTATGTATATTACACTATACAAATTAATGTTATTGGGTAATATACCTATTTTCTTCAAAATGCCTAATTAAACAGGATTCGCTCAAATTCAACAATCCAGAGGATCTAGTCTTTACTTTTTTGTTGTTATGTACTTATAGTTTGTTAATTTTGTACTAAAACAGTAAACGATTATTTTTATTTGAACTCTATCATGGTTTAACTAAATCATTATATGCTCTTTATGACTCTAGATACTTTCAATTTTGACCAACTTATTTTTGCCATCTCCAGTATAAAATTGACCTAGATAGGTATTGTTAAAATATGAACTTGTTAAATTTCCACATATACAAGGTAATCAAAAAGTTTTGACTGTTCCTCCGTGGATATGTGTAAATTAACGATCATGTTTGTAAAAATAAGGTAAAAAAAGAACATTGACTAATAGATAGGGCCCACGTACGGCCGACTATTTACATAGAAACTTGAACAAGCACAGACGTCTTTTACCTAATAAGTGATTAACGCTAATGCTTCTGGTCCAATGGTTTTATAACAAATTAGTATCTACTATTTCAGTTATAAACTATGTACTTACCAACTTAGTATTATTTATAGTCACGTTTCACGAGCTATCCAACCGCTGCGTGGAACGCGTATGTGTAAGCTCCCTAATCATTAATCTTAGTGCTAACTGATGCTGGTTCATCGTTTTTATAATAAATTATATGTTAAGGTTACCATTTTCTTTTTATATTTTGGGGGTCGGATGTGGCTGTCACTTTATCCTAATTTTAACATGTATACTATAAAGGCAGTTTCACAAACACGGCCCCTCGGCGTTGCATATTCTAAATAACAAATATAGAACAGATATATTATTAAAAAAAAACTACATATTTAGAGGACACAATAGTTGTAATATAAATAATTTACGCACTCTCGGCCAACTCGGGTTTTACGCCAACATTTTCGTCTCCACCTAAATCTGTAACTGCCATTTTGTAATTTACTTTAAAACTCATCTTAGAATAAGGAATAAGTCTAGTTTAATGTAAGGTTACGTGCACAATAGAAACCTTATGCACAAATTAACTCATTGTTTTGTTGTCATCGTAGAAACAAATTATCACCGGTGCGGCTTTAGAATTAACTTATGTGTCCTTCAAGGTCCTTCTGTCCAACAGAGATAACAGGGGCATTCTTCTCCATTCTTACAACGTCCTTATAGTCTTCTTTAAACAGAAATAATCAGCAGCAAAAAAAAAACAAGCGTACTCATTTCGAAGTGCTAGTCGGGAACAAGAATAAGTCCCCGTTTTAGACAATCATATCGCACAAGTGTTCGCACAAAAGTGTATAATTTGTTTCTAATCGTATATTCGTGTCTCACCGCGCATCGCTTACTCTAAAGCCTAGAGCTTTATTCGACCAAAGCAATCTACTCTAATCTAGTTTATAAATATTCTTACTAACCAAAGTAACATCTCGAGTTAACTGTCTTGATGTTTAATGTGATTTATTGGATGTAACTTTTGCTGCCATATTAAATGTATTCTATTCTAATGACTATGTACCTAATTCTTCTATTTTTATATTGTGTTATTTAAGGAACTTTTCTTTATGGTGTGCCATCTGCCATTTTATTGCTTGCTAAAAGGACTTGTAACAACTCTACTAAATAACTAATTTCTTAACGAATGTATTTAATGGTCCTTTTACAGCGTGTTTACTAATGTACCTTGAATGGAATTTGAACAAAAATGCGATTTCGCAACTAATATGCGCAACCTCAATTGTACAGGAAAGCACTATATTTTCAATTTGCACACAAGTATCTAACACCGACAAGAAAGGCAAGAGTTTATTGAGTTGGTGTATGTTGGGCAGACACAGCCAAACAGTGACCAAAACAAGAAATATGATACAAGTGTATATATCATAATATGAAGCCATGAAGCTAACAAGTTAAACGGGGGCGCTGCGGCTTCTAATGGTCTTCTCTTCAATTCATAACTGATTATTTTTGTAATGATACAAGAAAGAGAATTGGCAATTGAAATGTATTAGCTAATAATATCTATATCGGTATTTTAACAGATTGTTTTAAAATAAAATATATTAAAATAATCAAAAATGCTTCCTGTATTGTATTTGTACAGTTGCGTCGCATTTTTATAATCGTAGTTACCTCGTAGTTAACATGAGGCGCAGTTGGTTCTCACTTCAGCCCCTAACGGCTAAGTTTAAAGTTTTCACTTTTTTTTTAAATAAAACCTTGTACTTTTCTTTTATTTACGTAAAATTAGCAAGTTTTGCATTTTTGAATCAGAATGAGTTCGATGTGCAAGGACTTTGCTTTTTCGCTTTTTAACCGGTAGGGGCGCTTTTGTAAATCTGAACCAACGCCCTCTATTATGTTGTATCTGAAACCACAGGCTGGTCCCTGACTATCTCCTGATATTCTCTAGTGTTAAGTATGTATGGTCATTTCGTAGCGATCTATTTGAAAGTAAATTAAGTGATGAAAAAAATAATCATTAAGACGATGGTGTAATCAATTGACTTGTTACAATTATTTATGTATTATGGAAAGTTACGTATTACTTGTCCTGATTAAATTATTGCAAAAAATTATGATTTTTATTAAACGCAGGTATAGGTTTTCACAATTTTACCTTTAGTTTTTTTTTTAAGTTCTTCGCCGGGGATGCTGTGTCTTTCAGTCGAGACACGGCATTGTAGCAAGGCAACAACCACGCAACAACGTAAGTAACGTGTTTATGCATAACGTTGTTGGTGGTGAGGACGCGTCCCATAATTTTTGTTTGCCCATCCATCGTTTTTGTATAAGCTAACCAAACCTTTTTAGTAAAAATCTCCTTGCTATGCTATAAGGAGCATATTACTTAACAACAGCTCGTAATTTTACTTATAATTTTATCATTTCAAAGCGTCAATTTGACAGACATAAGGCTGATTCTCAAAAAAATGGCACTTTAACCTGTGTCAATCTCTGGCTTATTTATTTTTATTGTATACATTTACTTGCTTGTCTGATATTTTATTAGTATTAAAATAGATCGTCTGAAAACATGTCTTTTATATATAATCAGATAAGACAATTGACGACTTTAAAAAAAATCTTTGTAACATAATTTTCTCATTAACCTACTTTTCCCAACACAATAATATTTTAAAAAACACAGTTAATTTTTAAACTATTCAGTTTATTGTTACAAACTTATTGCCAATCGAATTTAAATATACATTCATTTAATATTTACGTAGATTTAATTTAAATAAGCGATTTAGCCCCTTTGATAAACTGTTTCAAAGTTTTGTAAAAAAAAATGTCACATTCACCTGGAGTATAATTATTCTTTGCCAATTCTTAATCTGTGATCACTCAATAACCGCTCCCTACCTTATCTGGGGCCCCTCATTCTCGAGCGTGCAGCCGATGAGGTTAGCCGTGTCTAGCGTTCAGTGTTGACGAAATATATTTTTTTGAATATTCACTACCGGATTTTGTAACAGGTGAGTCTAAATATTCTGTATCTTAAAAAAAATACTTTTATGTGTAAATAGTTCAGTATGCATGCTTTATGTGTTGGGTTTTGATGTTGTTTTAAACTGGAACTAACTGGATTTGACAGGATTCTAACGTTTTCTGTTTTAAGACGCAATAACGGTCGTTTTCTAATTATCCTGTGTCTAATTAACCTGCCGGCTGGTACCAGGTGAATTAGATGAAAATCAGGTGAATGAGATGGGGTGGCAGGTTAAATTACGTCATTATCGATCGTTCAGGTAAATTAGATTTACTGCCGCACTCAGGGACGTCAATTAAATTTAATGATTGTTTACTGACGTGTGTTGTCTTTTTTTTTTTTTTTTTTTTTTTATAAAAGAGGGAGGCAAACGAGCATGCGGCTTACCTGATCGGAAGTAATCACCACCGCCCATGAACACCGGCAACTCAAGTTGAGTTGTCGGTCCGTTGCCGGCCTTTAAGGAAAATAAGAGCTCTTTTCTTGAAGGACCCCATGTCATAACTGGCAGGAAATATCGCCGGAGAGAGTTCGTTCCACAGTTTCACCGTACGAGGTAAAAAGTGCCTAGAGAAACGCACGGTGGAAGAACGCCATTCATCAAGGTGATGTTGATGGAACCTGGCCCTACGACGGGTGGTACGGTGGTGGAATACGGCGGCAGGCAACAATGCGAATAGTTCTTCAGAACACTCCCCGTTATAAAGCCTATACAGCACACAAAGTGAGCTGATGTCCCTCCTAATAGCAAGTGGATCTAATCGGACAGAGATCACTGGGTCGTTGACAATCCGAGCCGCTCTACGTTGAATCCGGTCAAAAGGAAGAAGAAAGCATTGCGGTGCTCCAGCCCAGAGATGAGAACAGTACTCCATATGCGGCCGGACCTGAGCCTTATAGAGTTGGAGGCAGTGGACAGCTGTGAAGTACCGTCTCGCTCTACTAAGCACGCCTAGCTTCTTGGAGGCTAATTTGGCTTTATCTTCCAAATGACTGCGGAACTGAATATCATGCGATATGTCAACACCCAGGATTCCGATAGTAGGCTCAATAACGAGGGAAGTGCCTTCGAACTGAGGTGTCATGACAAAGGGGCTTTTTTTGGCAGATAACACGCACACTTGTGTCTTGGCGGGGTTAAATTGGACCATGTTTAGTCTGCCCCACTTTGAGACCACCTCCAGTGATGACTCAATTACAGACACAAGCTTTGCTCGGCACTCTTCAGTGTCAGCTCGAGAGTGATTGCTCCGGCCAAAGTAGCGTGAGTGACCCGTGCTGTCATCTGCATAGCAATGAATGTTACTAGACTGCAACATATCATTGATATGCAGAAGAAACAGCGTAGGAGACAATACACAGCCTTGCGGCACACCAGCATTAACGGGCATGAGTTTCGAGCATGAGCCATCGACTGCTACTTTGATGCTCCGTCCCTCAAGAAAACTGGCTGCCCATTTACAAAAACTCTCCGGGAGCCCATATGAAGGCAGCTTTGACAAAAGTGCTTTGTGCCAAACACGATCAAAGGCCTTCGCTACATCTAAACTAACGGCCAATGCCTCGCCCTTGCTTTCCACGGACTCAGCCCAGCAATGAGTGAGGTAAACTAAAAGATCACCAGCTGAACGCCCACGGCGGAAGCCATACTGGTGGTCACTTAACAGCAGATGATCTTCAAGATACCCCAGCAGTTGGCGATTAATTATATTTTCCATGATCTTGGAAAACAAGGGCGTTATAGCTATAGGCCGATAGTTTGATGGATCTGAGCGAATACCCTTTTTTGGGATCGGGTGAACCAAAGCTGTCTTCCAAGGGCTCGGGACTACACCGAGAGAATAAGAGAGCCGGAACAGACGCGTTAAAACTGGAGCCAGCTCAGGAGCACACATTTATTATGAATACCATCAGGCCCGCAAGACTTATGAACATCCAGGGAACAAAGGATTTTGTAGACATCTCGTTGTATAAAACGGATTTCAGGCATAGTGTCCTCACACCGCGGGATAGTCGGCGGTATGTTTCCCCGGTCGTCCAAAGTCGAGTTTGACGCAAAGAGAATACCCAAGAGATCGGCTTTCTCCTTAGCAGTGTGGGCTAAAGTATCGTCCTCCCGCTTCAAGGAGGGGAACGATGACTGGCAAAAGTTGTCTTGAACAGCTTTGGCGAGAGACCAGAATGCACGGGAACCGGAAGGTTGGCGCACAAGTCTGTCACCAATTCTGTTAATGAATTTGAATTTTGCCCTGGCTATACTCTTCTTGAATGACCTCGTGGCCGAGTTGTACTTCTTTTTAAATATCCCAGCGTTCGGATCACCAGCGCCCAAAGCTTCCGACCAGGCCCGATAAGAGTCCTGCTTTCGGCGGGACTCCGCATTGCAAGTCCCATCGAACCATGGTCGGGACTTGCCACCAACGGGGACCACCGAGTTTGGAATAAATAATTCCATTCCCTGAAGTACCACGTCGGCGACCGAGTCAGCACAGGCGCTGGGATCTTCTGGTGAGAAGCACACCTGTCGCCATGGGTAAGATGCAAAGAAACTTCGCATCTCGTCCCAGTCAGCTGACCTGTAGTGCCAAACACGACGACATCTTCCATTGCGAAGGCGACTTTGGCGTGTGAGAGGCACCACACTCCGAACCAGGCAATGGTCGGATGTCCCGAGAGGGGCATCGACATAAACCTGGTAGAGTTCAGGATGGGAGGTCAGCATGAGGTCAAGTAAAGAAGGCGCTTGGTCTTCCACATCAGGAAGACGTGTTGGTGATTTAACCAGTTGTGTCAGACCATACGCCAGGGCGAATTCGTGGACAGATCTCCCCGCTTGGTCAGTAGAACGAGATCCAAGCCATTCAGCGTGGTGGGCATTGAAGTCGCCCAATACTACAATCTCGGCAGTGGGGGTCTGCTGCAGTAAAGTATCAGTCACCGTTCGAATATGCTCCATAAGACGCTCCGTTTCTAAATTGCCACTATGGGACCTGTAAAGACACGCGTAAATCCTCACATGATCCTCGAGATCAACGCGTAACCAGATGATAGACAGGTCCTTTTCTTCAAGCGTGCCAAGGCGCCGACAACAGATATCCTCCCGGAGGAACACGCATACACCTGCTCGTGGAATGAAGTTATGTTCCACAATGTAGCCTGGGTATCGTAGATATGAGACATCTGCCGGGGAAGATATCTGTGTCTCCGTCAAAAAGAGTAAAGCCGGCTTAGCCGTCTCGAGATGGTGATGGACGGCGTTCAAGTTAGAGTGTAGACCCCTTACGTTGCAAAACTCAACGGCAAGCAAAGGGATAGCAGCCTTTTTACCCTGTTTGCCTCTGGCAGAAATACAGAGCGGGATTGTGCCCTCCCCAGAATACGCAGGGCAACCTGAACGCTCACGTTCAGGAAGGGATTCTCCTGCACCGAGGGTGCAGGTACCCTCCTGGGGTAAATTTCTATTCAATACCGCTGCCATATTTGGGGGGGGGGGAGAGGGCCACTGGCGCACCCACTAACCGAACGAAACGCAATAGTAACACTATTACTTCACGCCGATATTCTGTGGGAGGGTGGTACTACCCCAGACGAGCCGGCCCATTCGTACTGCAGCCAGTAAATGGATACAGTGTGGCTCTACCACCTTCAAAATCTTCTTCAGTCTTATTATATTGCTATAGCAAAGAAAGTGACAGCAGCAACTTTAATCAAGCATTAAATTTAATTGATGTCTCTGAGTGTGGCAGTTAGTTTTCTTATTTCCTACTTTCGCTTTTTTTTTATTGCTATGCTCTATTTGAATTTTATTTTCGCTTTAAGGTACTTTAAAGCATGGGTAAACCAAAGACCCGTGCTTCTAGTGCGGAAGAAAAAAAAGCATTAAAGAGAGAAAATGAGAGGAAAAGATATGCACGTATTAAAACAACCCTGAACTATACGCTGAATATAAAACAAAAAACAGACTGAAATACATAAAAGAAAGGAACAGAAAAAAAAAAGTTTCTATCAAAGAAATGACACCAAAAGAACAAAAACTTCAACGACAAAAATGGCGTAACAATTTTAACGCATATTATAGGCGTAAGAAGGAAAATTCTGCAGCGGCATTACGATTTATTAATTGTAATTGTCCACCACCTAGTCCACCGCAGATATTAAATGACAGCAACCTAGACCCGATAGATGTTGAAAATATCCAAGGTCATAGCGGAATAAGGACGAAAGGACGTCTTCCTACTATATGCCGAACTTCATCTGAAACCTCAAGTAGTACGAGTACAGAATCAAGTTCAAAAATGAGAAAACTTAGATACAAAAAAGACAAACATATATCAAATTTAGTTCAACAACTAAAAACAAGTTCAACAACGAAAAATGCCGTGTTTAATATTTATTATCATTATATTCTACGTGTTCGAAATCTCGTTATTGGGCTACCTTTGTTTCGGCGAAATAATTTTGCCAAATGTATCGTTTCCCAACTTTTCTTTTACCAACCCGCTTTGTTTTATGTAACCGTAAATCTTACAGGATTTTATAAAAACTAACCTATTCTAACCTATGTTCTACACGATGGTACTGAAATATATTCTGAAAAATTTATTTAACATTGGGTTGGCAAATGAAAAATTTGGGAAATGATCCATTTGCCAAACATATTTTTGCCAAACGGCAGGCTCCCCTCGTTATTGTTGATCTTAATTAAAAGTCTGTACGTCTGTGTGTGTACTGCTTGATTGTATGTGGAATCATTTGCCAGTAACTCATGTTATGTTTTTAGTCAATGTTACTAAAGCAGGCAAAAAAAGTGGCTTAGGTTATATTTCGATTATTTTCAGTAGTCATTGTTAAAGAGCAAAGTATTTTTTAAACAAAAATGTTATTCGATTGCTTAACTTTATTATCATTAGTATTCTATGTGTTCAAAGTATCGTTATTGTCGATCTCAATTAGAAGTCTGTACTGTTTTATGTTATTTAGCTTTATCCTACGTGGAATCATTTGCTAAAGTAACTCATGTTATATTTTTAGTCAATGTTGCTAAACAGCCAAAAAAATGGCTTCGGTTATATTTCAATAATTTTCAGTAATTTAATTGTTATAATGCAAAGAATTATTTAAACAAAAATGTTAACTTAAAATTTAACTTTAGTATCTTTGCAAAATCTCTTTATTCTCTATTCAAAATCTCTTTATTGTGGATCTCAATTTAGAAATCTGTACGTAGCTTGATCCTATGTGGAATCATTGATAAAAGTAATTAATTTTTAGTCATTCTTATTTTTGAGTATTATATTATTATAGGCTCAAAGATACATTTTGTGATAATCACGTAAGGAATAGTACAAAAGTGTTATTAAATGGGAATAAGAAAAAAAAAAGTTGATTGTGAGAGTGATAACAAAATAGCGTTTATAATTCACAAAAGAGGAGGTCAATTTGACAACCAAATTAAGAGTATAATAAATTTAATAAATCACCGATATTCTGTCAGATTATTTTTTTTTATTATTTTTTTTTAAATTCACAAAAGTAATAAGGGTTTAAATAAAAATAAAAATTTAAGAAATGAGCGATTTTGTTTATTATTTTCTCATTATCCTAATCAAGAATATCATTAACCCATTGCAGTTTCTCATTATCCTGGTAGTAAAGTCTAATAAACCTGTCCATACAAATTTAAAATGGCTATATTTCCTATGATATTAGCAAATTTCTTGTTCCCTCCCATTGATTTGTATTTGTTTTTACTCAAATAATCATAACTACTTCACAAAAAAAAATAAAAAAAATAAAAACGTAAAATCATCAAAAGTGCCAATTTTTTGAGAATCAGCCAACAACGAAAGTAAAAAAATAAACAAGTATAAAACTTTATAATATTAATGATTTAAGCCCCAATTTTTCTAAAAGTTTATTTAAAATTAAAACAAAAAAGAAAACATGAGTTTAGCCCTAAGACAAGTCCTCAAAGGACATTATTTCAGGATACGAGACAGAGTCAGCTACAAAATACTAATCGTGACCCCGAAGTCTTCGAACTGTTCTGTTGTGCAGCAGAAAAACTTTAGCGATAACGTGGACGCCAAGAAATTTCCCCAACTGATGGAGTTCCCTCCGATCGTTCTGCCAAACTTTATCAAATTAATTAAGAACTGGATGTGCGTGACTTTTATCATAAGACCGTTATTTGAGCCAGAATTTAGTCTTCCGGACTTCATTGAGGCTTCTAAACACGCGGTGCAGGTAATTTCGGAAGCTCTTCAGAGAAGCGACATCGGAGCTCTGGAAGGGCTGGTCGAGAATAGGGCCATATCCAATCTCGGGAATGCCGTAGCCCTTCTCTCGGAGGCCCAGAGGCAGCTGCTTGCTGTCGACAAGGATGATATATTATTTGCCTTCGCGTATCAACTGGATGTGATATACGGCAAGTCAGACAAACGTTGGGTGGAGATCACGATGTGCTATTACGTGCTCCGAGGGATGAAGCATATGCTGGAGACAGGGGAAGCGCCTCCGTTCTCGCTGCACTTTCCACCGGAGTACCAGGAGAAAATATATATTCTCAACTATAAATTCATCAGAGAGTTCACGAAAGGAGTCGAAGACAGCTGGTGGGTCAAAGAAGTCAACCATTTCCAACCGCACTCGTTTATGAAGAAAATGTTTCGTACCTTGTGATAACCAGCAATTGGCGGTTATTTGATTCATCATAAGTGTCATGACTGTTCTATCTTCAGCCCTTTAGATAGATATCTGTAAATTGGTTTGGCACATTTTGTAAAGTAGATAATGGCTCATTCCACCGTAACACCCGAAACGGCTACTTTTTATTAGTGATTCTCTCGTTATTCTCTTGTACTGTTGAATATGCGTGTTATGGAAAAAAAAAACTCCATATAGTAAACTATTCACTGGTAATTTTTCTAGTTTCTTATTACAATATCGAAATAAACCTTAATAAAATTTGCCGTTTCGGGTGTAACGGTGGAATGACCCTAGTGTAAATTGTGATTAAAAATATGAAAAATGTAATTGTTTATTTGACATTTCATAGCGGAAATGGTTTGATGTGAATGGGATTGAAGCACAGGGATAGTGAGAAAGAGTTGACAGAGTTTGAAACAAAAAACCGGGCATGAGTACGTCGGCCATGCTCAGTGTATGGTTCCGAAGCCGTTACTACAAACAAATACGATGTAGAAAAGTGCACCACCAAAAGAACGTATCTTCATGGCACTTACGTCCTTTTGTAGAGAAGCGCAGTATTTCGGCAATGACAAATAATACTTAATATTATAAATGTGAAAGTTTATGTGTGTGTGTGGGTGTGTGTGTGTGTGTGTGTGTGTGTGTGTGTGTGTGTGTGTGTGTGTGTGTGTGTGTTTATTATTCCTGCACGCCGCAACGGCTGGACGGTTTTAGATGAAATTTGGAATGGAGATAGCTTATACCCACACATAGGCTACTTTTTATCCCGGAAAAATTAAAAGTTCCCGTGAGAATAACGGTAAATTTACGCGGGCGAAGTCGCAGGTAGTTTTCCATAATGTTACTATGTCAATGTCCCTAATTAAATCTTTATGGGATTCTATATCAATAGCTACAACAAGGTGTATTAAAAATATACAGCTTCTTTTGAACTCTACTGTACCTACACAGTGCAATCGACAACCAACCTCTATAAACACAGTTAGTTTGTGGTGTTATGCGTCGAAAGGCATGTATCCGCTTTTGCATCTTATCTTAATGTAAGGTGAAAAAATAGCTACATGCTTTGTAGGCGACTAAACAGTAAGGTTGGAATAAAATCTTGAAACTTTAGTTGCGCGATAGAATTGTAGATGGCGTTAGTTGTCATCATTTATTTACAAACTACTTTACCGATAAATAAAATTTTAACTTTTCTAGCCGATAAAATAACCTTTAACATCATTCTGGACCATTTACAGAGTATTTACATACTAAATTACATAGTTTACTTGTATGTATAAGCCCGATGATTACAAATCAACCACACTTTTAAGACTCACACTGTTCAGTATTAGCGTCGATGGTGCTCAAACGATATTTCTGTAGCTAGCCCTGTATTTGGGCGTAAAAGTAGTAACTACTATCGTAATTGTTGTAAGAAATTAATCCGCAAAATTATGAGTATTCTAAAAACTAGTTACACAAAGGAGCCATAGATGGCGTTACCTGTCCTGATTTATTAAGGCCTGTTTATCCATTAGGCAGTGAAGGTAACTGCCTAGGGGCCCCGCATTATATACTTATACTTTTACGCAACGGAAAAAAAAACGTATTTTAGAAAAAAAAAAAAATTTAAAAGGGCCCCAAAATTTAATTGCCTACGGGCCCCGACAGTCAATCCAGCCCTGTTAGAGCCCGGAAATTTTGCATCGAGATATCTTTTGAAGTTGTATATACATATTTTTTTTTATTTGTTGATGTATTTTTTAGTAACTACTGACAATTAAGACGATTTTAGTGTGGCGCGCCTTTATAGATTTTATATGTATATGTATACATAGACACACGCACGTTCTTGACGAATCATAGGATACCCCTTTTATTAAAAGTTTTCCGATCACATACATGTATACTTACATACATCCTCATGCATGTATATCCTCATTATCCTTCTTTTTGCAGTCCAGTTTGGGAAAAAAACAAAGGCAAAATTAAAATAATTAATAAGAATACTACAATAAAGTTATGATTTATTTAAATGATAACATTCACAGCTGTAAATAAACACTACACTAATACTCGGGCGTTCAGCAAGACTGGAACAGGCCCTTCTTCTTCATCACCTCGAATTCCTTTTCTGCATTATAGTTCCTGAAGAGAGACAAAATAAGATATTAGTTACATCATCATTGCTTTCAATTTTTAATAGAATACCGAGTGAAAATTTGCTTTAAAAAAATGTTCAATCCTTATATGGTTGTCATCTGCCCTTACCTAGAAAGTAAACTAGTTATTTACAAGATATTCAAACCAGTCTGGACATTTGGAATCCAACTTTGCGGCACTGTTGCTAATTCCAATATATAAACTATACAAAGATTTCAGAACAAAGTTTTACGACAGACAGTGAATGCTCCATCGTATGTTACCAATGCCAGCCTAAATCGAGACTTGGGGATTCCTTTGGTCAACGAGATCAAACGCCATAGCAAAAAATATAGAGCCTGGCTCAACACCCGCCCAAGTAGTATAGTGCTACATCATATTCATAACCAACCATCGCTTAGAAGGCTAAAACGCAAAACCCCCAACTGACCTAACAGTTTAGGACTTTAAGAAAAATTTAAATGTGGCAATAGAAGCATACTCCGCAGGTCATCTGACGGAATGGATCAAGACAGTCAAAATAGAGCTAGTTGTCCCATAGAAAAGGACAGATAGTAAACGAAAGGGAAAAAGACTTGTCATGATTATTTTCCCATGTCATTATATGCCAAAACGGAAAACCTTTGTATAAGGCTCTTCTAATTTAAAGTGAGTTTAGAATGTTTTGCTTTTTATTCATAATCATCATAATCATTTATGGATATCGCTAATTATATTCCTGGTAATATGTATGGATAAGGACCAAAAAGTTAACTCAATCAATTAAATTTTGTATGAAACTTTTCCACTGTGACGCGATAATTAGCCATACAATTGTAGGGATACTTTTCGTCACACAATAGAACTTTTTTCATCTTTGTTGTTTGTAAGTTAACTGCGCTTAACTGTGGTCCAACTTTTTAGGTAACTAAACTAAAATATAACTAGTTTCAACAGAATTGAGTTGAGCTTTTTTATTTAAAATCTCAACTATACCTAACAAATTAAAAGAAAATGTTTCCAAAGTCAATTAGGATAGACTACATCAAAACTTTTACAACTGTCATTCAACTTCAGACAATATTTAAAACAGATGAAATTAATAATTTCTGATGTCATCAAATTTGTATCTGAATTGTATTACAAAATAAACTAAATCTTAATTAACTTTATACCTGTAGAACTCTGCGTATTGCTTCTTGCGTGTGGTGCCAACCAGTTCCTTGAATGCGACACCGGTGAACGCAGCCAGGGTGAGGGCCACTATCAAGTTGCGTTTGATGGAGGAGTTAAGGAGTCCCCGCATCACAGGCTTGGCCACCGTGGATACTGCCTTGTCCCCAGCCATCTGAGAGTAGAAGAGGTATAAAATAAAAATATGCTATGGTATGCAAATGAAAAAATGTTTAATACATGGGGCATCATAGATAGGATTATGCGACCCATCAATTGGTGTATTGATATCACTGCTAACATTGATGATGAAAATTTAAACAAGCATAGAATTCGATAATTCTGGCATACAATACTGAAGCCTCAGCCCTGTGTATTTCAAATAAATTGATAATAATAATAAGTAATCCATTTTAGAAGGATGGGAAGGATGCGGGTGGAAAACAAAATTAGACTCAGTCAGTAGTCAAATTAAAATGAAAATGAGTCAGGTCTAACTAACTGATAAACGAGACTATAAAATGGTAAGTGAAATAAATGATAAAACCACAATATATACATTTTTTTATTACATACATACAATCTTACTGAATTTATTTAGCAACTAACAAGTTTGGTATTGTATGGGCTGGGCAAAGAGCTAATTAAAACAATTGAACTAAATGAGTAGGTATTACATCTGACACTGTCCTATAAGGAAAATAGTGACCATTGACGGAATGACATACGCCATATCATACCACATTAAATAAAAAGTTAATAGGAATCAAATAGATGCTTACCTTTAGCTTAAACCTAGGTACTAGTTAAGCTTAATGGAAGGAAATACTTATAATAAGAACTGAGTAACCTGTAAAACTCCTTATCTTTTCAGTGCACCGTGATTATTGACAACCTTCTTACATAACATTGAGCGCATTCCTTAAAATCTTATTTAGCTTTGAAAATGGATATGTGTTTATAGAAATCTAAAAAAACTATAAATATTATCAAAAATATTACGGGATTACTTACATTTTTAGATATTTTTCACAAAAGTTCACTAGGGTCTCGAGTTTAGCAAGTGAACAAAAGGTTAGTTCTATCTGTTCAATTTTTGTCCGATAGCTTTATGGCCTCTCTGATTGGTGAGGTCTAATTTAGAGCCAAATAACGGCCAATCACGCACGAGATGGCAATGACGCATCATAGGTCTGTTTTCAGTTTCAACTTATAAGGAATATCGACGTTTAGGTTGCGTTTTAATTAATCTCAGTGCATTGTTATTTTATGAACTATTTTTTTTTAAATATATTTTCCTGGGAAAAAAACAAAAACAGGCTAGTAAAAAAATAATTACCTATTGTTTTATGCTAATTGCAGGTGTACAAATTGTTAAATAAAAACGATAGGTAACT